>JAGVVM010006435.1:0-29512 GCA_019149425.1 Psidium friedrichsthalianum
TCTCTCGTCTGTGAGCTTATTGGGCAACTAGCACTTCACAAAGCATCTCTCAGCCTCCCTAAGCACGCATAAATGCGCCAACTGCACTACGTAGCTGCATTACTTGTCTTGTTTATGCGCTTAACGAACCACGCATGGCTTGACCTGTACATAGAGAGAGAGAGAGAGAGAGATAAGAGAGAGAGAGCGCTTTATTGTTTCTCACATTGAATGCGAGCCCTCGCCCAGCTGCACTGGTTAATGCACAAATTGAATTGAGGATTCAACGATCGGGCCCTGGCTCTGTCTCTCTCTGTCTCTCTCTGTTTTCTCGGTTCCAAAGGAAGTGCGAAACAGAGCTGATCATCGTTTTCTTGCGAATTAGAGCGTGCCAAGTGGAGAACAGAAGAGAAGAGGGAGTAGATTCTTATCACTTCTCTGGGCGAGGCTCCCTCGGCCAGGGTTGCGGGCCACGTTTTCTGGTTCGGCAGAGGGTCCTACCCTCTCTCTTGTGAGCTTATTGGGCACTAGCACTTCCCAAAGCATCTCTCAGCCTCCCTAAGCACGCATATAATGCGCCAACTGCAACTACGTAGCTGCATTACTCTGTCTTTGTTTATGCGCTTCAACGAACCACGCAGGGCTTGACCTGTACATAGAGAGAGGAGAGAGAGAGAGAGAGAGGAGAGAGCGCTTATTGTTTCTCACATTGAATGCGCCCTCGCCAGCATGCACTGGTTAATGCACAAATTGAATTTGAGGATTCAACGATCGGGGCCCTGTCTCTGTCTCTCTCTGTCTCTCTGTTTCTCTCGGTTCAAAGGAAGCGAAACAGAGCTGATCATCGTTTCTTCGAATTAGAGCGTGCAAGTGGAGAACAGAAGAGAAGAGAGGAGTAGATTCTTATCACTTCTCTGGGCGAGGCTCCTCGGCCAGGGTTGCGGCCACCGTTCTGGTTCGGCAGAGGGTCCTACCCTCCCCCGAACTAGGGTGAGGGCCGGCGACTCTCGCCCAAATCAGATCTAGGAGAGGACCCAACCCTCTCCTTGTCCTCGCCTCTGGTTGGCGGGATCACGGCCAACACCGCTGCCCCACGGCAGTGGGACGGCGGCCAGAGACGGGAGGCAGCCCCTCCCTCTTGTATACTCTTCTCTGTTTTTTTTTTTTTTTTACTTTGAGTTTTTAATTTAATTTAATTTAATCAAATTAGGTTTAAATTGTACTTTGAAAAAAAATGCCCTGATAGGCTGGAGTATTTGGTTGGCCGGTCGGCCAACGAGATCAAGCCCTTATCTGAAATAGCCATGATCACTTCAGAATCTTATTTAAAATAATGATGGCACTTCAGGTCTTTTTATTTGAAATAATGTCAATTTCAGACCCTTATTTGAAAAATTAAGAGCACTTGGGGCCCTTATTAGAATTTTTCCTTATGCTAAGCACAATTCACAATTCAATGATTGCATATTTCCTATACTCATGATTCTTCGGATATCAATGGCGTGTTAGTAACAATTCTGTTCCTCAAAACATTTTCGATTAAAAATGATTTTTTTTCTAATTTTGTTTATTGGAATAAAGAAGTGGATTTTTTTTTTTTGGGCTTCTTGTTTCTGTTCCCAAGAACAAAAGAACATGAATCGGAGAAATATGAGCGTTACCAACCAGACTTCAAATTTCCCTCAAATTTCGATACGAACATAACCACTCTGTTTCAATTGATCCCACAAATCTGGCACATACCAGGTCTTAGAAGCATTCGAATTTTCATGTGGAACCCGCTAGACTCGAAGATTACCGTATTTTAATACGGTATATGTTATTTAATGGTCTCTTTTGGCTCTATGCGAGATTGAATTCTCGAAAGACTGGGATTTTGATGCCTAAGTTTTAAGTGTCCGAAGAGAAATCAAAATATGTAATTGAATTCCAATTAGAATAAGGTTTTCTAACAAAAAAGCTCTTACTTAGCAATGGTTACTATTTTTTCTTAAGCAAAAACCCTACTCTGTTAGCCACTGCCGCTGCCGTCAATGGATGCCAGTCGCTGCCGATAGCCGATTATCTACGTCATTGCCGGTGCGGAGTATTCTTTTTTTGTAAAAAAAGGGTATAAATTATTCATTTTTTTTTAAAGTGCTCGTGTAGTCCATGTTTGCTGGCTTTCTCTTCCATTGACTTAGATGGAGGAAGGGGGGGGATGTCACTTAATTTGTCCTGAGAATTAAATAATCAGTAAATTCCCTGTTGACAACATCATAGCCTCTTGAAGGAAAATCAAGGGAATAATGCAAAAAAAGTGGTCCATCGATGGCTGGACCACGTCTCGAATGATTAGGAAGCCTAGGATGAGATTCTCAAAATATGGGGACCGATGTGCAATAAAAGGTAACTTATTCGAGATTATTATTATTATTATTATTTTAAAAGTCCTCTCCTAAGGTCAAGTATTATAAGGGAAGCGCTCTATTGTAAATCAATCTCTTTCCACATAATTAAGATGTCGGAAACACCATCATGATTACCTCGTGGGATTAATCGAGCCGAAAAGTTTGGATAAAAGTCGCTTTGTGCAAGAATGGACCATCCACTACTTGGGAACTTTTCGAGCCACCTTGGAAGATGAGATGCTAGGAAAGAGTTTTGCTGCTATTCAGCAGCAACATTTTGCTACTCGAAGGAGAGGCTTTCTATTGATCTTTCTTCAGTCACCCAGCATTTAAACTACTTCTGTTTACGCTCCGTTCGTTTCGTGAAAATAAGTTCGTTTTTGGAAAATTCTTTCTAAGAGGTCATTTTTAAGGAAAATGATAATATTTTTTGGTGTTCGGCTGAAGCCTCAAAATGAACTGAAAAATATTTTCTGTCGTTCGGTACCGAAAAGAGGATTTGATTTTCCTCCCATACAATCCTTTTGACAATTTTTTTTTTAAAATTTGATTTTTCCTTTTCTTTTATTTCTCCTTCTATCTATGGCAGGCGAAGCCAGGGCAGGAAAGGCCAAGACAAGTTGATTTACTATGAAACAAATTTCGGAAAATTCGAAAAAATATTTCTTGAAAATTACTTTTCGCGAAACGAACGGAGCTTTAATGACAAATACCCACATTTAAACTTATCGGAGATGACAACTTTACCCTTCTGGTGAATGGGGACCTATAAAACTTACAAGCAATGTGTTTTGGGGTGGGCATGGGGCAAGTTTTTCTGCTCCGTATGTAACGACCCAATTCAAGGAGGGTGGGGAGTGGTTGCCGCGATATGAGAGCTTAAAAATGGAACGGCTCCTGGTGGGATTTTAGGATGCAAATGGAGCATGAATGAATTAACTGTGCACCAATGGGGAGAGAGCGAATTTGTGGTGTGTATGTGTGTGAAAACTGAAATTAACTCACAAAATCGTTTATTGACGTAACGGCAATAGTTAACTTTAGAAATTCAAAATTAAGCATGCTCAAGTAAGACACTACGGGATGGGTAACCTCCTGAGAAGGTGTTTGTCTGTAAGACAAAATCGTGAGACTTGATATGAGATGAGTCAAAGAAAACAATCGCACTGCATGCCGAGCGGGATGGATATGATTGGCCATGCGCTTACCCATACCCGCGATCACACGTTAAATTATTGAGAATTGCAGTATTGACCTAGTTCCTTTATATAAGTTGTATTACTTTGATAATCAATAGGTTCGTTCTTTTTGGCACGGATTTCAATATCCAACACTAATACTTGCTACTCTTCTTTCCACTTTTCTCACCAATCTATTGTGGAGATTTCCCAAACTAGACTTTATGCTAACGGAGCAAAGATTCGTATTCCTTCACCTATAAATGATTCATTCAACTTGCGAGTTTCTTTTTCCCGAGATTACTTCATGAATCAAATTATTTTGTTGAAGAACTTAACTTAAATGTGGAGATTGGAGATAGGCAAGTGGTTCGGACCCCTAGAACATATTGAAGAAGGTTCGGGGAGTGGAACGCAAAGCATGATTCTCAAGCATCAAGGGATCTCGAATTGGCACATTGGAATCAAGGAATGGAACCAAATAATAGCAAAAATCTCTTGATCAGAGCATAAGATTTTCTTTCTCCTGGCTTATTCCCTCGTTAACAGGACCGCACAGATGGTCTTCTAAGCTTCGGAAACACATCATGATCTTCTAATTAATCAATCGAGCACACGTGCAAGTACCCATGCTGACATAATTCTCAATTCGTACTCGAGTTTGCGAGGAAAAGTATCAAAAAAAAGTCCTAAACATATTATAATTATGTTAATTTAATCCTAAAGCCCTTTTTTTGCCATTGAGTCGAAACATTTTGCATTTGTGTCAGTTTAGTCCACTGTCCAAGTTAGATCAGCCAAACTGACATGACAATTTTAAATAACATTTTAACATTTTTATTATTTATTTATTTAATTTTCTCTTCTCCTTTCTCCTTCTAGCCCGGTTGCGTCAAGGAAGGAGGAGAAGCAAAAGAAAAAGGGAAAATAGGAATAATAAATAAATATTCTAAAAAAAATATTAAAATAATATTTAGAATTATCATGTTAGTGCCGGGCCGCCAAGTTAGCTAGATGGAATGAATTAGCACAAATGCAAATAGTTTAAGACTCAATTGACAAAAAAAAACATTTATGATTAAATTGGTATAATTGCAATAGGTTTATGACTTTTTTTTTTTTTGTAATAGTTTGCCAACTCACTCAACTTAATTTAAGAACATGCTTCGGAATGAACTTTTGCTTAATGCTTAGCCATGCTCAACGATCCACAAGGTCATTCCTTCGGCATGAAGTTGAATTGGCCCCAGATGTTCATCGAGCAAAAAACTGTCCAATCAATTCTAAACTTACTGCGTGGATATAATTTCAATCCTAAACTTTTCAATTTCGCCAATTTATCGACGACTTCCGGCGGGCAATCGACCGAAATGAGTAAGCTGGAATTTTGCACAGAGTTTTAACACTGAATCAGTATCTGCACAATAGATTTAAGAACTGATCTGACGTTGCATGGGCAAAAAGATGGGCATAATCCAGGTAGATTACTTAGAACTATAATGGTATGAAAGCAACTTGCTCGTGCGAACCCTGAATTATTATTATTATTATTTTTTTTTTGAGGGGGGAGTTAAAGTTGCTCTTTATTGTTCCGAAATTCTCGGCCGAAGGGCATAAATAAGAATTCTGTTCTCCAACCAATTGAATAAAGGCCAATTTGGGGCAAGTGGGCATGTGTCGCATCCATGGGTTAGTCTTTCTTGGATAATTTATACGTCCTTGATTAAAAATGAAGGTGGGAGTCTGATCGCGACAAGGCCTCGCCGTGGTGTATCTGACTCGGGAGATTACCTTATTCCAAATCAACCACCGGTGACTTAATCTCCTTCCCACTTAATGTTAGCGTTTAGGTCGCCGGTCAATCAAAGAGATTTACAATTTCATTATGATTAATATGAAGACCTGAAAATAACATGTGTGGGTACATGAACTTTATTTAAAGTGGAGATGGTACGGTCATCTTGTAATTACATGATCATGAACATATGCGCTTTTGCTTTTGCTATTTTGACGCTAGTGGTTGACTTTGTGGAATGAGACTCCACTTTTAGGGGAATAAAAATCCTTCGTAAAGGCGAACCATATACATCCATATTTTATATAATGTACACATCGTCTTTCGATCCTGCTAACAACATTTTCGAAAGAATTCATCTGCTGAAGTATCTTCATGTTTTTGCATGTCCAATTTCTTCGGAACGTGCGGTCTTCGCGATAAATTCATTTTTATCGGTCAATGATTGGAATGTTTCATAAATTTCTACTTCTATTTTGGCAAGAAATGTTTCGTAATTGATAAAATGATTTTTACCTATCTTTCCAAATGTCGAGCTCCTGCGCACCCGCAAAGTGTGTTGCATCCCGTCCCATATCGTCAAACCCTTATCATGAGCTGGTTTGCGGATTTTTCTGTAAATGAGATTTTGTCGAGTTCAGTAATTATGAAGGCAAAGATGCCGCAACTTAGGTTAATCAGTCGATTACAAAGCTGCTAATCTATCCTTTTTTGGTTTCTCGTCTAGCTTTCGAGACAAGCATGAGTATAGTTTCAAAGGAGGGAAAAAAAGACAGCAACATCATCCTTCCCTATACATTCCAATTCACGCATCATATCTAGGCCACATAACATGTTGGGAGATGACATCTTTAATTTGTCAATAGATGCTGGACAAGAATAAATCGGGTAGGGCCCATTGGGCCTCACGGTTTAAAGAAAACACGTCCAATCTTACACGTACGCAGCCCAAAAAAAAAAAAAAGAAAAACCCTGACTTTAAGGTTTTTATTTGCCTCTGGTCTCGACCGTCCGATTCATGTAGGTGGGTGGGGCCCCCCCCGACGTGTTCGGGACATGGGCCGACCTTCCCCGGCAACGACAAGTGATGACCTTTCCCACTTTAAAGAGGCCGACGAAGTCCCCCCCTACTCCATTATTCACGTCACACCACTGCATGCTTGTCCCTCAGTGGAAACGAGGGGTCCTCCACTCAAATTTTTGGGGGATATGGAAGGCTTAAGATAGCACATGGAAGTAACCAGCCGATGATGATGATCTCCTTGAACATGATCCTCGGAATCCTCAGAGTCGCTCGAGGAATAATGTCAGGACAGTGGTGGTCATTAGGGTTTCCAACGACAGACTAGGATAATGGGTATGCGTGCACGCCCTCCTTCCTTTCGCATGGAAAAGAGAAACGCCGTCGTCGCCCGCGGCGAAAGCCATCTGTGGTTTTTCTCGTGAGAGATTGGTCGTCATTCGCCAAGACATCGCGATCTCTTTGCTGCGCTGAACGTTCAAGTTCGAATGCTGATGAACGGGCAAGGCCCCCATGAACATGGCCTGATGTGCTTTGAAATGGCACGATTTTTGCCCTTTTCTTTTCTCTGTCTGTCTGTTTGGAGAGATGTGGCCATGAGTGAAGGGGTGGTAGGGCATGGATGCTATGCGCGAATTGGAAACGCCCACATTAGTTGTAAGGAACACCTGTCCTCGAAAGGGAGAGGCAACAATAAGTGCCTGCCTACTCGGCATGGAGGAGCCCAAAAAAACAGTCTTCTTGAGGACCATCTCATCGGGGATCGTGAGGTTAGGTGAGAGAGAGAGATGACAGTAAGGGAGTTTTTGGTCCCAGGTTGATGACAAAAGGTGGGTCGTCGCTGGAATGATTGATTGGGCTTGGGGCCCACTCGAATTTGGCCCATCTCAGGGCCCAGAGTGATGATTCTAGATTTCAGCGTCTTCTTCTCAGGTTTGAAAAAAAAAAAAAGAGAGAGAGAGAGGAGGAGGTTTCCCTGGGAAGTGACACGTGAGCGGAGGCACTTGATACCCGTCAAGCACTTATCCTCTCATAAAAAAAAAAAGAAGAAGAGAGAGAGGTCGTGCGAACATAGTTGAAGTAATAGCAATAGGTGTAGGTAGATGTTGTTTTAGCATCCTTGTGTCGAAACGAAAAAGAGGGGATAGTCGAAAGGAAAATGTTTTCTTAACTGTGCTGTCATGGACGGTACAATTGTAACCGTAGATCCCACACCTTCAACGCGTGTTTTTGCACAAAGCACTCGTTAATTGAGAGATCGTGTGGTCAGAAATAAGCGACAGTACTGTCGCACTGTCGGGTTAGCATCTCCCATGTCAAAATGTCGTAGCGAGAGAAGTAAGCTCTCAACAACCGAGAAAAACCGCAGGTTAGTTGCTCAAAATCCACGGATTGCGTATAACACTTCTGGGTCAGGCCCACTTGCGTAGCCTTGTGGACACCGGTTCATGGCTGACGTGGTGCTCTGTGGGCCTCTAGACGGTAGAGTTTCCACGGTAATGCCTTTGGATTAGGACAAAAGATTAAAAAAAAAAAAAAGGGAATAGTTTCAACAACTTTTCTGAATTAAGGTTATACCAGTGGGGGCAAGAATAGTTAGAGCCTTATAAGACTTGCCGCCCAATCCAGGCCCTAGGATCCAATAGTCAATATGATTACATGGTAATTCCGACAACCAATGATTGGGTTCTGAATGGTCTGGGCTTTACAAGTAGACACAACAAAAGCAAGACCACTAACCACCGGCCGAAAGAAAAATCCTAATTCTATGGTAATTATATTAATTCAGTCTCCTAATTCTTTTAATTATATCAATTGAATCTCGAACATTTTCACAACTTGCAATTGAGTCCTTTCGGACAATTTTGACCAAATCGTGAACGTGAATGCCGACATATTACGTGGCACGATCAAGGTTGATGTAAACAATTTTTACACTTATCCAAAAAAAAGTGATTTTTTTTTTAACTTCTTCCCTTTCATTTTGAAAATGTAAAGAAAAAATAAAAAAATCAAGATAGTATTAAAATCGACTATGTCAACGTTGGCCATGCCGCATAATGTAGCCGAAGTCAATGTTAGTTGATTTCCGGCTAAAATTGGCTGGATAAATTACGTTGACAAATCATTAAAAGGCGTAGGACTAATTTGGTATAATTGAAAGTTATGATTGAAATGACATAAGTATAATACGTTTATGATTTTTTTTTATATACTTTTTCCAAGATAATTGATGATGTGTTATTTCTCCTTTTCTTTTGGTTTTTTTTTTTTTTTGCTAGACACGAGTGACTATGTTGAATAAGAGTTCCATGAATCCATTTTCTTGGGGGCTATGATTTTTCAAGAGTTAGAAGCCAACCTTAGCTAATAGTTAACACTCACTCTCTCTCTCTTTCACGCGTGCGCACATTGTCAGGTCGCTATTTAGAAGCCCGATTTTTCACTCCGGCTATTGAGTTGGTACGTGGTGCTTCAATTAGATTCTGAATAGCGACCATGCTTCTTTGATGAAGTTAATTGACATGAATCAAGGCGGGTCACTTCAGCTATGTCTAGGTAGATCGAAGTTAGGAATAGAGGAGGAGAAAAGTGAACTTTCTATCCGGTTGGCATTCAAAATTCCCACATCCCGATTTTGGGAAAATTCCAATTAACCCTCCAAGGATAATGTCATGACCAGAGTTGAAAACGTTAGTCAGTTAGTGACCCGACAAAGAAAGACAGACAAGGGACCAAAATATCCTCTCAACTAACCAATCTCTGTTGACTTTTTGTTAGGCCTCTTGGCCTACTCCTTGCAGAATCTTGGGCTGGGCCAAGCTACACCAAAGCTCAAGTGGACCAGCCTTAGCCCCTCTTAATTTCTTGTACATGTAATTTTAGATTTATTATTACCTCGTTACCGGTGTAAAAACCCTCTTTTTTTTTTTTTTTTACACGCTTACTGTTGGATGGGTGTCATTCAGATGATCCGATTGCATAAATATCTCTAATTACACATGTTACCCATAGAACATTGAGTTTTATAGAAAAATTTGTTACGCGAGCTTCTAATATTGTTATCACAAGTCAGTCAAACATACTTTTATTTACTTTATAAAAATTAGTTGAGATGTTTATTTTTTTTTTTTTTAAAGTTATTTGAGATATTGCGCATGGGAGAACTCAAGATCAAGGTTGACTTTCATCATCCGTCGAATAAATTACCCGCGAGCAATTAATTTTAGATGCTTTAGAAAAATGAGGAACTTATCAATGGTTTAGACGCAAGTGAGCCGATGAACGGGCTTCGTGCAATCAAAGAAAGTCGAGGACAGCTCAAGTAGTCAAAATGTAAATCAAAAGAATGGATGCCATGGTTCTATGGGGTTATCAGCCCTTGTTGAATTTTACGTTTCTACTAAAATTTATCTTCCATGCATCTGCTTTTTACAACCGTGAGATGCAAAGTTCCTCTCACGGATTTTGCTAAAAATCCAGTCCAAAAGTTTACGCCGATAGCTAAAGATAGATAACACATATATATATACATATATATATATATATATATATAAGTGCCTAAACCTTGTAAACAAGTAATTTGAGATATTTAACAACCTTCTCATGTGCAAGCTAGATTAAAAATGACACGTGGAATTCAACGAACTGAGAGCTGCATATGCGAATAGAAATGTGCAAAAATTAGTCATGTTAACGCCGATCGTGCTACGTAGGATATGTTATCAATTCCCATGTAAAAATGATTGGAATAACTACATTATCATGTTTTAAAAAGTTTAGGACTAAATTGGCTCAATTAAAGGTTTAATTTAATTGGCTGCCAAACAATAGGTTTAGGATTTAGGAGACTTATCCCGTTTAGGGCAACACCATTTGTTCAGAGAATAATTATGGGGCGACCATTTTACATAGTCTATAAATGGGCTTAATTCCCTAAAAAACCCAAAACTTTAAGTCTAGTCGCAATTTTTCGTTGAATTTTTTTTTTACAATAATAAAATCCCAAACTTTAGGTCCAGTCCAAATTTGCCCCGAACTTTTCTTTGTCTGAAAAGAAAAACCCTCAAATTTAGGTCCAATTCCAAATTCATCCCAAACTTTTTTTTTTGTCTAATAGAAACATCATTAATTTTTACTCTAGTCCCACTCCGACCTCATTAGCCATCTGTCCAAAATTTGCCCTTGGTCGTCTCTAATATTTATGTCCTAGAACGGTTTCAATTGGAGATAATTTTCCATGTCATGTTGCTGATGAGGATTTGATCTCACGTCAAGTTGGAATTTGGACCATGAGGGTAGATTCAAGAATCGATTGAAAGTTGGTAATTTTTTTTTAACAAAAAAATTAGACAGTTTTAGGCTGGATCTAAAGTTTGTGTTGCGAGAAAAAGAAGGAGAAGTTTGGGTAGATTGAGGCTAGATCTAATATTAGGGTATTTTTTTAGGGGATCAGGTCCTGAAATTTGTGGTGTAATTATCTTGTAGTGGGTGCACCTAGAAATGGATACTTGGATGGCCTATGCACCATCCAACCTCCTCTCGGCTTTTGTAGTGACGTGACATTGTACGGCTTATGTATTGCGTGAGTATGTTCTTTTTGCGTGTGTGAATTATATATTCGCACGAAAGTGCCTTTAGCTCCCAAGTTGATAATTGCGCGTTTATAGATGAATAATGAGAATTTCAATGACAGAAATCACATGAAGAAGGTCGAATGTGGAGGTTACGTTTGCTATAATGAGCACAAAAGCATATGGGGTTAAAAAGAGAACTTTTGCACCATTAATCAATTTTCTAACGTCACGCAAGTGTACATCGTTTTATTCATTTCGAACAACCTATCTGAGCTTACTATTTTTGCGATTGCCTAAAATATAGAGAGAGAACTTTTGCGTACCAAAATTTTAAGTCCGATGAGTTTATAGCACTTTATGTATATCTGGAAAAAATTACCCAATTAGTCATAAACTTATCATGACAACATCAATTTATTATGAACTTCAATTTTGCCAATTAAACCATAAATATTTGCGTTAAATTCCAATGAGTCCTTTTGATTAATTTTTGTAGGAAATTGCTGATGTGGCGATCCAATTATCACTGACCAACGTTAGCGATTTTTCGACGAAAATTGGGCGGAAGGATTATACTAGAATTTCGCTCAAATTTTAGCGTTAAATTGGTAAATGTAAAAGTTTAGAATTAAATTGACATATTTACTATAAGTTCAGGACTCGTTGAACAATTTCTCCTATAATATTAAGACATGTTGAGAGTTCGAACTGATTATTATTATTATTAATTATGTATAAAATGCGCCTTCAACATATACTTACGATGGAATTCCTTAACAAGGCCTCCAAAGACACAATGGACAATTTTTTTTTTCTTTTTGGCACACCATTAAAGCCAACTAGTTTGAGCTAAAAGGCCAACAAGAAAATGAGTTTTTGATAAATATATATCAACTTATATTGATTACAAGTGCTATACTGACAATATAGATTAGAATATTATGCAATTCATATGATTTATTACCCACCTAATTTAAACCTAAAGTAAAATAAATGAATGTTTTATCGAGTGAATAACACACATGATTAATATAAAGAGTTAGTTGTTTATGATTAACCAAAAGCATAAAAAATATTTTTTAATATCCCCATCAAATTTTTAATATTATCGAAGTATTAAAAATTATGGAAAATATCGTGAATTAAGGCGTCAACTCGTATATATGACGACAATTTTAGGGCGTTTAGTATTAAATGAAGTTATAGTGTAAAAGCAGAAAAATTTCGATTAAGCAAAAAAATAGAATGTAAATGTCAATGCAGATATGCCAAATGAGTAGAATCAAACTCATGGGATTGTGATACTTCTAATAATCGTAGAGTATCACTAAAATTAAATAGCACGATCTCGTAATTGTTACGAACAATTTAATAGTTATAATTTTTTAACATGAAATATTAAATAGTCAATGATCATTTTTTCGACGCAAGGTACGGTACGGGGAATGGAGCAACCATTTTTATTGGGGTAACATTGCCTTGTCTACCCATAATATTGGACTACGCTCTAATAATAAAAGGGCAGCTCGATAGGTTTCCACGTATCAGTGAATAATTTTTCGTATTTCTATTCACTTTTTTTTCCATTTTTCTCATTCAATTAGAGTACTTTTGGCTTCACTTTTTGAATCCCACGGGCATCAATCAACAAATATATTGAGATGGTTGTAAGCATCCATCACCTACGAATAAGGGTCATGACAAGTGATGTGGCTGAGCCGAATTTCAAATTTACAGCCATGGAGGGCATTAAATGAAAGGCAGAGACGAGGACCGTGAGATAGGGGGCGAGGATGGCGTGGATGGACCTACATCCAACCATCTCCCCAACGCCACCCATTCAATCGGCTCTCCGCCCCCACCACCACCATTTTCCCAATCAAGAAGCCCTTCACCTACTCGCCTTCATCTCTTTCTCCGGTCGATTAATGATCCCACGTCGCGTTGACTCCGTCTCTCTTCACTCCGAAGAGTCCGAACTGCTGAAGAGAGATAATAAAAAAGGAATCTTGATTAGATAAGGAAGACCCTTTTCCCTGCAGAGCGAAAGGGGAGAGAAAAAAAAATGATGGGTTGAAAAATCTTGCGAAGCTCGATCACGTAAAGGGTGCAAGAGGGGTGGGTCGCCTACCCGCGAACGCAACTTAACAGTCCAAGGCTCTCGACACACGCCAACGCGGCATGACACCCTCCAGAAAGCGAAAACAGAGGTCCCTGTTCTTCTTTATTGTTTTTTACCATGGCGGGTTGGTTCGTGCATGGTATGCGGGTCCCCAGTGGGAGAGGAAGGTAGTTTTGCGGTTGGTGGTGTTTAAAAGAGAAAGTGAGGGGAAACGGACTTTTTCTGGGGGTCACTCACTCACCCATCATTCAATGCCTATCGCTGGCGAGGACGGGGATTCTAGGAGAGAAAAATGTAGAGGAGGAGGTGGGAGGTGAGGTTTGTGGGTAGCTGCCAACTACTACCATAATCAGGAACGGAAAAAGAAAGATAGTTTACCAGTAGGAGGAAGAGGATGCAGTGGCAGGTAACACGTGCTCGCTCTAATTAAATCCTTCCATGAATTGCAGAACTCCCAATCGCCTCTACTCAGACCTACCACTTTCCTTCCCTCTGCTTCCCTCTTCTGTTCCCAGTTCTCTTTATTGAGAAGGGAGTCTAAACGATCGAGTACGGCCAACCCATGGGTTCTTGATGCTAAAATTGATCTGGGTGTACGCGATTTCTTGATTCTCTCGGCTCGTGATCCAGTGGAGTAATGCTTGATGTGAGACAGTCTTTTGAAGCGGCGTGATCTCAGCTTCTGTTTCTCCATTCACGGTCCGTGAGAAGAGCTCCTGACTGCGTTTTCGTTTTATATTTTGGGGTGGTTTGTCGTGTTAATTACTTTTTATTTCTCTCAGTCTAAGTGGGAGTTGGTTTTACCGCCCCCGCTGACTTAACTGGGTGGGTACTGAAGTAGATTCGAAGTAGCTCTGAATTGTGGAGAATTGTGGCTGCTTTACAATTTAATCTCATTATTTGATTTTTGGAGCAAGTATGAATTTTGTGGGGCTCGGGAATTCATTAATCATTCTGCTGTTTCGCCACCCATTATGGCTGCTTATGGCATCCCTCCCATTGTGGAGACCTTCTATATAAGGAATGTGCTGTTTACTTTCGGTTTGGTGGCTTTGAGTGAAAATTGATTTCTTTGAGTGGTTAAGGACCTTTGCAATACTGGATGTAGCTCTGTGTTTTTGATTGTGATGTGAATGTTAAGACTAGTACAGAGTTCTTAATGCTTTCGATAATCTCTAATGCCTGTTGCATAGATATGCAGCCAAAAATGGACTCACCTCTAGTGATTTTGTGAATCTGGTAATAAACAGAGAACTTATTTTGGTTTAACGGGATGGCATCCTTTTGCACTAGGCGTAAGTTAAATTATCGATCAAGTGAGTATGAATTTTGCCCGACAGTACAGTTGGAAGCCGATTTTGTAAAGTCCCTTCTATTCTTTTTGTTCTTTGGTTACCTATCTTAATATGATCGAGGTGGAGAACCAAACTTCACTGCTTCAAATCATCATGTCTCTTTTTGGTTTTCTGACACATGCAGATGTCAGAACGCACAAGGGAACCATCGCTGCCTGGTCTTGGACGTGTAAATGGGTTCACAAATGGTGTACTTCCTGTCAGGAGCCCTGCTGCAATCTCTGCAGTGGATGAGTTCTGCAAAGCCCTTGGAGGGAAGACACCGGTTCATAGTATTTTAATTGCCAACAATGGAATGGCGGCCGTCAAGTTCATCCGTAGTGTCCGAACATGGGCTTATGAAACATTTGGAACTGAGAAGGCTATCCTGTTGGTGGCTATGCGACCCCAGAGGACATGAGAATTAATGCTGAACACATCAGAATTGCTGACAGTTTGTGGAAGTTCCTGGCGGGACTAACAAACAATAACTATGCCAATGTTCAGCTCATTGTGGAGGTGTGTACAGAGATGCCCTAGTAATGTTTCTCCTTCCTCTTAATTGATTAGGTATTGTATGGACAGACATACTAGGTTAATTGCATGGGTACCCTTTGTCAAACATTGCAGTTTGTTTGAGTGCAATCATGGTCTATTTCTAATGTGGTCCAGCCATTAGAAGAAGGTGTCCCTTGAGACGATTGGTGAACATTAAGACCATCAGAGCTATAAAACTATATGGTTATGGGCTTGGCGTGTTGTAACACATTGCTGCGGGTACTAGGAAGTACTACATTCTCCAATTCATTTGGAAATTTTTATCTAATCCATTTCTTCTCTTACAACTTGCCCTCCCGGAGCTCAGTTATCGGATACGTCTTCAAAATGTAGTGCCTTGATACTAGAATGAAAGCTCGTCTACCTAACAAGATTAAGTGATAACCCAAAATCGTTCAATTTCTAGAATGAAAATTCTTGAAGTGACGACAGAAATTCCTGGGACGTCTGATCAAATGCATTTGCATGAACATTGCAGATGGCGGAGATGACCCATGTGGATGCTGTTTGCCTGGTTGGGCCATGCATCCGAGAATCCTGAGCTGCCAGACGCATTAGGTGCAAAGGGAATTGTTTTCCTTGGACCTCCTGCCATATCTATGGCAGCACTAGGAGATAAAATTGGTTCTTCTCTAATTGCTCAAGCAGCTGATGTGCCTACTCTTCCATGGAGTGGTTCTCACGTCAGTACATGCCTTCAAATTTCTTTAGAATATGTTCATTCTTCGATTGTCTTTGGTTCCTAATTCTGAGTTCACTTATTTCAGGTGAAAATGTCTCCCGATAGCTGCCTGGTATCAATCCCAGATAGATATATAGGGAAGCTTGTGTGTACACGACAGATGAGGCAATTGCTAGTTGTCAAGTTGTGGGTTACCCTGCAATGATTAAGCATCGTGGGGAGGTGGTGGTAAAGGAATTAGAAAGGTGCGCTACTGTAATTTTGACATGCCATTTTTCCATGTACCTTTGAGCTGACTATTGTATGTTTTTGCTCAACCATGAGAAATTAAGGTAGTGAGCATATGTAATTAATGTTCTGTAATTCGCCTCTAGGTTCATAATGATGATGAAGTGAGGGCATTGTTCAACAAGTCCAGGGTGAAGTTCCCGGCTCGCCTATATCATAATGAAAGTTGCTTCACAGGTCAGAAGCCTAAAGTTTCTGAACTTCTTCACAGAAAAGTTTCACTATTCCTCCAGTATCCTGAGGTCCTAACTTAAACATTATTTTTTTGAGCAGAGCCGACATTTAGAGGTCCAGTTGCTCTGCGATCAGTATGGAAACGTTGCAGCTCTTCATAGCCGTGATTGCAGTGTTCAAAGACGGCACCAAAAGGCAAGTTACTTGCTAATTGACATACCCAATATGTCGACTGTGTACCTGTATGTATCTTGCATATGGATAGGGACTGTTGAACATGCATACCAACACACACGTACAACATTACAACATTCCACCTCGCTTCATGTAATTCTGGAGACTATAGTTTTTGGAAGTTTCCAATCTCATCCTTGACATGGTGCTTTGTTTGGAATAGATTATTGAGGAGGGCCCAATAACTGTTGCTCCTTTAGAAACGGTCAAAAAGCTGGAGCAGGCAGCTAGAAGGTTAGCTAAAAGTGTAAGTTATGTTGGTGCAGCAACAGTGGAGTACCTGTATAGTATGGACACTGGCGAATACTACTTTTTGGAGCTCAATCCTAGATTACAGGTACTCAATAAGTGCTCTAATATCTAGCTTGCCCACTTCATTCAAATTGGGTATCCAAGCTCTGTAGAATTATATATAGCTACACAGAGCTGGAATTTCTAGTTAGAATGTATATCTATATTCTGGTGCTATTCTGGTGCATTAAGTTGCCTTTCTGTTTGGAATTTATCTTGATATACACGAGGAATTGCTCTATAGTTGGTTTGATGAAATGAGTTAAAGATATGCTTACGTAAATCTTGGCTGATTAAGGTCTCATACAAAAGGGGTCGGCTAAAAACATAATAAGGGAACACACTTTGGTCTTGGGCAGGGTGAAGTGTGATCCTCCCAGTCTTATCTTCTCTAATCAATTTTCTTAGGGGTGGATCTTATGTGGTAAGTGGTAAGTGTGATGTGTATTTCTCTCTTTCACTGAACTGTTGGATGGATTACTTATGGTATAGGTTGAGCATCCTGTCACCGAATGGATTGCTGAAATAAATCTGCCAGCTGCCCAAGTTGCTGTTGGATGGGATTCCTCTGTGGCAGATTCCTGGTATATGATTTTACCTGAAGTAATATATGTCCACAGTTCATTTCTTTTATTAATTGACAATCTTATCCGTCGTCTTCTTTTTGCTTCGTTTGGTTAGAAATAAGGCGGTTTATGGAATGGAGCACGGAGGAGGTTACGATGCTTGGCGAAGAACTTCAGTTGTTTCTACTCCCTTTGATTTTGACAAGGCAGAGTCTACGAGACCCAAAGGTCATTGTGTAGCGGTCCGTGTCACGAGTGAGGATCCTGATGATGGGTTCAAGCCTACCAGTGGGAAAGTACAGGTTAGCAACCAGTTCAAAGAAATTCTAAATGCTTAAGATGATTTCAGTTGACATGAAATTACTTACTAGTTGGCTATGTGCAGGAACTAAATTTTAAAAGCAAGCCAAATGTGTGGGCTTACTTCTCTGTCAAGGTAAATTATTTGTGCAAGTTTATCAAGTAAGATTGCTTGAAATGCTCATCAGTTTATAATTGTAAACTTATTGTTCAGTCTGGAGGAGGCATTCACGAATTTTCAGATTCCCAATTTGGTAAGTCCTGATGACAATCCATACGATTTAGCTAAAACTTTATACTTGTTGTTTAAGTACTTTGTTTGGTAGGAGGATACAATGTCCATGCTTTCATTTTGTTGTCCTGCTAACCACTATGCTTCTTTGTAATTGCTGAGTCACTAATTGCTACTGATTTGTTTTACAACTGGACTGAAGCTGTTTTAATGGGGGAAATCCAACTGTAGGGAGTGCATATTAAGTGGTAAATAACAGTTCATAGGGAGTATGGGTTTTCATCTCACAGCATTACTTTGTTTTGGCTGCTGCTGTTCTATGCTTTGATAGCGGACAATGCCTCACAACTTAAAAGTTGATGTGTGGTTTGTTAGCCTATGAAGTTACTGTGCTTGATGACTGCCAAACCATGAGAAGTATGCAGGAAAGACAAAGGGAAAAGGTTACCATGTCAAGCTAACATGCATTTGCTTATGATGCCTATGGATCTGAGAGATTAAGTTGGTCCTATCTTAGCTAGATAAATACATATAACATCTGATTTATGTTGTCTCAATCCCTATCATATTTCCCACCAGGACTTCTTGTCTGTAGTGGTCCTGGCTAATGACGTACAAATTACTTTGCTAAAACAACTTATGCATCCCATGTAGTCTTCTACCTTGATGGTATAAGTTCTCATATTACATTTGGGTTGGACTTTGTAACAAAAATTTATGTGCTATAGTTGGAACAATACAAACAGGACAGTATGTGATATCATTTTAGTCTTCACTGACAGAGATTTCATCAGGGGATCAACCTATTTTTCCTCATTAAGTGTATGCTGCAGTGTTTATTTCAGTTGTTGAAAGATGTGTTTGCATAGTCTTTATATTTTTATTCTGAGAAGTGTCAACTTCTGAACGTTTTACTCTTGCTTCAGGACATGTCTTTGCATTCGGGGAATCCAGAGCTCTAGCAATTGCTAATATGGTTCTGGGGCTGAAAGAAATTCAAATTAGGGGTGAAATTCATACCAATGTTGACTTACAATTGATCTTCTTCATGTATGTCTTGTCTAGGCTTTCTTCTTTCGTATTCTCTTTTATGCTGCGGTTTTAGTTTAAAGGCTATGATGCTGTGCAGGCTTTGGATTACAGAGACAATAAAATCCACACAGGTTGGTTGGACAGTAGAATTGCCATGCGGGTTAGAGCAGAAAGACCTCCCTGGTATCTCTCTGTGGTTGGAGGAGCGCTGTATGTAAGTGAAAAATTAAACATCTCCTCAGTTTCCAAGAATCTTTTGAATGCATCATTTACATCTTTGTTACTTCAGAAAGCATCTGCAAGCAGTGCAGCTCTCGTTTCAGATTATGTTGGTTATCTGAGAAAGGGCAAATTCCTCCCAAGGTACTTAAAGATACAATGATGATAAAGGTTCCATCTGAGTTGCCTGTAATGATTAAGTCATTGATGTTTTTTTTTTCAGCACATATCACTTGTCAACTCTCAAGTGTCATTGAACATTGAAGGAGCAAATATACGGTATGCGACTGATAATCATCAAGCTTGGTCACTTTCTGCTTATGCTGTCTTCGAGCTGTGTATAATCAATTATCTGAACCCTCACAGGTTGACATGGTCAGAGGCGGATCCGGAAGCTATAGATTGAAGATGAATGAGTCTGAGATTGAGGCAAAATACATACTTTACGTGATGGAGGTCTATTGATGCAGGCAAGCATGAATTTACATGACATGTCCATGTTTGTTTTGTAGTATAGCCAGCTTACAGTGGTATCTATTGGTGTCTTGGATTTTGGGTTAGAGATGTTTCAGCTGATGCAAATGAGTATCTAGGTGCCATTCTAAGATCCTCATATTAGTTATCACATTAGAGATGCTTTAAGAAATCCTAGATCAGATGAGGACGCCTTGTGGCTTGTGGTCGACTTAATCATTTGCGTCTGCGTAGGGGACTGGTGCTGCTACCATTGCACTTTCAGTTTGTGTCTTGTGTGTCAGGTTCTTAATCATTCCTTAGCAGGGGAAAGACTTCTGTTCTTAGAAAACTCTGCTATTCGGTATCCTGAATAAAGATCAATCTCTAGACTATTTTGAGATCAACATTTGTACTTCAGAGGTCCTTTTCCCCCCAGATTTTGTAGGTACGCCTGCTCCTACTACTATTGGCCATGACGAGCCTGAGAAATTTTGGTATAAGCTGATGAAAAAGGGTACCTCTGTGGAAGGGGAGCATTTGGCTCTACTTCTAATTCCAAGTGAAAGATGTGAAGTCTTATATGTTTCTAGTGACAGTTCTTGTTACCTTTTGGACAAAAGCCAGTACATGCCATTTTCCAGGTTGCAAATATTAGTATAGTATAGCTCAGAGGAAAGGTACTGCATAATCAGCATATTTTAGTCGCCCTAGAAAAATTCACTCATTTGCTTTATTTCCGCCCTTTTATGGTATTATGGTTTTCCTCTTCCCTTTTATGCTGTAAACAAACTGCCATAAGGCCACCAACTGTAAAGGCTAGAGTTATCTTGTTTCCGGTATGGCCAATTTCCATTTAGAAAATCTTAATTCATTGCACCTGAGTAATCGTCTATTTCGGAAGATTTACTTTTTCTTTCATCGTTCTAATAAGTTGATTGTTCCATTATGTGCAGTTGGATGGGAACAGTCATGTTATATATGCTGAAGAAGAGGCAGCTGGAACTCGTCTTCTGATTGATGGTAGAACCTGCTTGCTTCAGGTTAAGGAGACTCCTTCTTTTGTGCTTCTTGTGCCTTCTTTTTGCCAAACTAGATAGACTTTGAGCTAATTGACTGATTTTTGCATCTGATATTTTAGAACGATCATGATCCCTCGAAGTTAGTGGCAGAGACTCCATGCAAGCTGCTTAGGTTTTTGATTTCTGATGGAAGTCATATAGATGCGGACACACCATATGCTGAAGTTGAGGTTATGAAGATGTGCATGCCCCTACTTTCACCTGCTTCCGGAGTCATACAATTCGAAATGTCTGAAGGTCAAGCAATGCAGGTACATCATGGTGCTGTAAACTAAAGGTAATGTCCTGTTTACTATTTAAATTAATATGTTACTTTACTGTAGGCTGGTGAGCTTATAGCAAGGTTGGATTTAGACGATCCTTCGGCGGTAAGGAAGGCAGAACCTTTTCATGGCAGTTTCCCAGTCCTGGGCCCTCCTACTGCAGTTTCTGGAAAGGTTCATCAGAGATGTGCTGCAAGTTTAAATGCTGCGCGCATGATTCTCGCAGGTTATGAGCACAACGTTGATGAAGTAAGCAGTCACTTCTCTTACTCAAGGTTGTGGATTAGTTTCTCGATTGATAATCAATTTTTCCCTATCCCATCTGCTCAACTTTGTTAGCTAAGAATGCGAGAATCATTTCCATGATGAATGAAGTTTCTTTCTTTAACTAAAAGCCTCTTATCTATCTCAGGTAGTGCAAAATTTGCTTGCTTGTCTCGATAGCCCGGAGCTCCCTTTCCTTCAATGGCAAGAGTGCTTGTCTGTTTTGGCAACTCGCCTTCCGAAAGATCTCAGAAATGAGGTATAAGATTTTGGTGAAGCATGACTGCATTCTTACTAGTTGAATCTTGGACTTGTTTATTTACTTTCTTTTACCGTGTTAGTTGGAATCCAAATTTAAGGAGTTAGAAAGAATTTCAAGCTCTCAGATTGTGGACTTCCCTGCAAGTCGCTGAAAGGCATTCTTGAGGTAATTTCCTCACCAAACCTACTTTGCTTCAATCTTGTAGTGCATTTCCATTATCATATAAGTTCCTTCTTTCTTTTAAATCAGGCCATATATCCGCCTGTACCGAGAAAGAAAAGGCGTCCCAGGAAAGACTGATTGAGCCATTAATGAGCCTTGTAAAGTCTTATGAGGGAGGAAGGGAAAGTCATGCCCGAGTAATTGTTCAATCCCTTTTTGAAGGGTATCTCTCAGTTGAAGAACTATTCAGTGACAACATTCAGGTCAGTTCTCTGAATCAACAACGAAGATTTTGGGTTTCATATCCTAGCTTGACATTGCTTGAGATCATAGATTCAAGGGTATATTGCTTGAACTTACTTGATGGACTTGTATGTTGAGATATGCCTGGTGTGACCATTTTGATCTTTATAGAGTTTTTGTATCATCTGATAACTGATTGAAACCATTCAACTTGCTTCCTATCTTTTTTATCATAATCAACTCCAGTCAACACCTGAGACAATTTTTTCGCAGGCTGATGTGATTGAACGCTTCGGCTTCATATAAGAAGGATCTATTGACAGTAGTGGACATAGTGCTTTCTCATGCAGGTCATCTTCTCTATCTTTGGTTGCTTTCTATGTGTGTATTCCTTTTTATTATCTTGCCTGATTCAGATCTGATGTGTGCTTGCAACATTGGGGGGGGCAGGGTATAAAAAGTAAAAATAAGCTGATATTGCGTCTCATGGAACAGCGTTACCCTAATCCTGCCCGCATCAGAATAAACTCATTTCGCTTTTCGTTTTTTAACCATATTAATTACTCCTAGAGGGGTTAGCCATGGCACTCAGTGTTCTAGCTTAATTGCGTTAGTTCGGTAGTTTGTTCGATTCTTGGATTACTTCCAATTTTTGTTTCTCCCCTGAAGTGTGTCCAATTTATCATTCAAAATTTCATCGTTTTCAGTTAGCACTTAAGGCAAGTCAACTGCTGGAACAACTAAACCCTGAGCGAAGGCTCCCGTTCCAGTATGCCAGAAAGTCTCTCAGGACTAGAAATGTTTACTGAAATGGTGATAAACATGGACACCCCAAGAGGAAAGTGCTATCAAATGAACGCATGGAGATTTGGTGAGTGCTCCTCTGGCAGTTGAAGATGCCCTTGTTGGCCTGTTTGACCATAGCGATCACACTCTTCAAAGCGGGTTGTTGAGACTTATGTTCGTAGGCTATACCAGGTAGATGGTCTAGACTTACTTTTTTCTGTTTTTTTTTGGTATTTTGATGTGCTTTCGCTTCATCCAATCTTATGCATCTCTGCCAGCCCTATCTTGTAAAGGGGAGCGGAAGAATGCAGTGGCTACAGATCTGGTCTCATTGCTTCATGGGATTCTGGAAGAGCACATATAAAGAAAGAACAGTTCTGAAGATAAAACGTTGACGAGCCATTGGTTGAGAAACATAGTGAAGGAGGAGAGGGAGCCATGGTCATCATTAAGTCCCTTCAATTTTTGCCGGAATAGTCAATGCAGCCCTGAGGAAACTACTCACAATGTTCCTGAAACAGTTCCAAATGGTTTTGTCCCGAAGCCGAGTCTTTTGGCAATATGATGCACATAGCTTTAGCTGGAATTAATAATCAGATGAGTCTACTTCAGGACAGGTATGTGCGTTTTTTTTTTTGCCTCCTAATTAGGCACTGGATTTTGCTATTGCAATGCCCCAGACACTGTAAAACTTAACTGCAAGATTTTACCAATTGAGCAGCCACCATGTTCCTTGATACTTGAAGATCAGCTGCAAGTGCAGATTAGTGAAAAATGTGTCTCAGGAAAAAGAATAAAGGAGATCTTTTGCGGTTTACTCAACTGATATTGTATTGTTGGAAATTGCATAGTATGATGCAATCAATATCCTTGCATTGGGATTGCTTGCTTGATTCTGTGGCAAATAGAAACTGAAGTCCAGTTACTACCGAGCAGATCTCAATTGTTTATTCATGTCATGTATTACTCCAGTGGTGATGAAGATCAGGCTCAAGAAAGGATCACAAATTAGCCAGATACTTAAAGAGCAAGAATTAAGTTCCAGCCTACGAACTTCTGGTGTAGGAGTAATCAGCTGTATCATACAGAGGGATGAAGGGAGAGCTCCTATGAGGCACTCCTTCCATTGGTCAGCGAGAAGTGCTACTATGAGGAAGAACCTCTATTACGCCATCTAGAGCCTCCCTTTCCATATACTTGAATTGGTAACTTCTCATCCTTAAACCTATTTTGTTTTATTTGAAACTCTAAATTGATACAACTGATCCCATGCTCCATAAAAAATACAGGACAAGCTTAAGGCTATGAGAAATCAGGTATACTCCATCCAGGACGTCAGTGGCATTTATACACTGTTAAAGACAAGCCCCTTCCATCCAGAGGATGTCTCAGAACTCTGGTCAGGCAACCCACAACAACTGGTGGCTTTGCGTCATATCAGGGCCTCGTATAGGATCATCAGGTTCTCAGCTAGTCTGTGTCTTACACTTCGAGGAGCATCTTGAGGTCCTAGTCATTGCCATGGAAGAGCTGGAAACTAAATGCCCTAATGCTACTGGCAAATATGATCATGCTCACATGTACCTTTATGTTGTACAAGAGCAACAAGTGAATGACCTCGTGCCTTACGCCAAGTAATTGTCTCTCATATTGCTCTGCTCTTTTATGTTCCTTTGAATGCCCGTGTGAGTCTTAGACTGAGACACTGGCAGGAGAGTGGAAGTAGATGCAAAGCAAGAAGAAGCTGCTGTTACACAGATCTTGGAAGAGTTGGCTCGGGAAATTCATGCATCTGTTGGGTAAGGATGCATCGGCTAGGTGTTTGTGATGGGAAGTGAAGCTGTGGATTACATCTTCTGGACAGGCAAATGGAGCTTGGAGGTTTGTGGTAACGAATGTAACTGGACACACGTGCACTGCTCATGTAAGTTTAACTTCTTCTTTGGGAGAATGTAAGTTTAACTTCTTATTTGTTGTACAAAAGGTAAAGGGGAAGCCTGATGTGCACAAATCAATTGACTGCATAAATTCTCCTGATTTGAATAGTACTCACAGAATACTTTGGTAGTGTTTCCATCTCTTCTAAATTAAATCGAAGTAATCAAGGTATGCTTATTATATGGTCAGAGAAATTTAACCAAGACCACTCTTTGGAGTTTGTGTGCTTTCATATTTCAGTTTCTGTTCAGTTTGCTATTTTCCTGGGGATAGCTTCAAAGTTGTCATCATATTTACCTTGGCCTTGTTAGTCGGGCTCCTAAACTTAGATATGGGATCTTTGACACTACTTGTATTTTCTGCTCATCGATTTACCGTGAACTCGAGGACTCAAGCACCCACAAAGTGGTCTATCATTCAATCTCTGTGCGTGGCCCTCTACATGGAGTTCCAGTAAATGCACCCTACAAGCCCTTGGGAGCTCTTGAGCGAAACGTCTCTCAGCGAGGGCGAGCAACACTACTTACTGCTATGATTTTCCACTTGTGAGTATTCCTTGTACTTCCTTATGATTCCAGATGATGACAGACTTCGCTCAACTTGAAGTAGCTTGAATTAACTTGGTGAGTAAAATATTCTGCAGGCATTTCAGACAGCTCTGGAGATGGCTTGGGCATCCCATCCTCTGTATGATGACAACATCAAGAATAAGACGCTTCTCAAGTAAACGAGCTGAATTTTGCCGATAGAAATGGCAGCTGGGGAACCCCTCTGGTACCTGTACAGCGCGAGCCTGGGAGTAATGATGTGGGGATGGTAGCTTGGTGCATGGAAATGGTTACTCCTGAGTTCCCTTCTGGGAGAACAGTTCTAGTTGTCTCGAACGATGTAACGTTTAAAGCAGGATCTTTCGGCCCAAAAAGAAGATGCATTTTTCCGTGCAGTTTCTGATCTTGCGTGTGCAAAGAAATTGCCTCTGATTTACTTGGCAGCAAACTCTGGTGCACGTCTAGGGGTAGCGGAGGAAGTGAAAGCTCGCTTCAGAGTTGGTTGTCCGATGAATCGAATCCTGAGCGCGGTTTCCAGTACGTGTATTTGACGCCTGATGACTATGCTGAGATGGGATCATCTGTGATAGCACATGAGCTAAAGCTGGCTAATGGAGAAACTAGATGGGTCATAGATACATTGTCGGGAAGGAGATGGATTAGGAGTAGAAAATTTGTCGGGGAAGTGGGGCCATTGCTGGTGCTTATTCTAGGGCATACAAGGAGACTTTTACCCTTACGTATGTGACTGGCAGAACTGTTGGTATAGGTTGCTTATCTTGCTTAGGCTCGGGATGCGTTGCATACAGAGGCTTGATCAACCGATAATTTTAACAGGTTTCTCTGCACTTAACAAACTTCTTGGCCGCGAGGTTTACAGTTCCCACATGCAACTTGGAGGTCCAAAAATTATGGCAACTAATGGGGTGGTTCATCTGACCGTTTCAGATGACCTTGAAGGGGTTTCATCCATCTTGAAGTGGCTTAGTTTTGTTCCTCCTCATGGTGGTGGTCACTTCCAATCTGCAAACCCTTGGATTCCCCGAAAGGCCTGTTGAGTACTTTGCGGAAACTCGTGTGATCCTCGCGCCGCCATTCGTGGTGTCTTGATTGTAACGGAAATGGGTTGGTGGTATTTTTGACAAGGATAGCTTCATTGAGACTCTTGAAGGCTGGGCAAGGACGGTGGTAACAGGACGAGCTAAGCTGGGAGGCATCCCCGTGGAATTGTAGCAGTCGAGACCCAAACAGTAATGCAGTGATTCCTGCGGACCCAGGTCAGCTTGATTCCCATGAGAGAGTGGCCCACAGCTGGACAAGTATGGTTCCCGGATTCTGCGGCAAGACAGCTCAAGCAATTTTAGATTTCAACAGAGAAGAGCTTCCTCTTTTCATCCTGGCTACTGGAGAGGTTTCTCAGGCGGGCAGAGAGACCTTTTCGAAGGGATCCTGCAAGCAGGGTCAACAATAGTTGAGAACCTTAGAACATACAAGCAGCCTGTATTTGTCTACATCCCCATGATGCGCGAGCCCGTGGCGGGGCATGGGTTGGTCGTGGATAGCCGGATTAATTCAGACCCATATGAAATGTATGCCGAGCGGACGGCCAAAGGGAATGTCCTCGAGCCAGAGGGGATGATAGAAATCAAGTTTAAGAACCAAGGACCTCCTAGAGTGCATTGGGTAGATTAGATGAGATCTGGTCGGACTGAAGTCAAAGCTGGAGGCATCTAGAAAGGCTGGTGCTCTTGATGTGTTAGATTCGCTGCAGCAGAAGATTAAAGCCCGAGAGAAGAGCCTCTTGCCCGTGTACACACAGATAGCACTAAATTTGCTGAACTGCATGATACTTCATTGAGGATGGCAGCGAAGGGGGTCATCAGAGAAGTCGTTGACTGGAAAAACCTCCCGCTCCTTCTTCTACAAAAGATTGCATCGAAGAATTGCCGAAGCCTCACTCATCAAAACCGTGGAAGATGCAGGGGGCAATCAGCTCTCGAGGACATCCGCATATGCCTCCATGAAGACTGGTTTGTGAATTCCGAGGTGGCAAAAGGTAGAGAAGATGCATGGAATGACGATGGACTATTCTTCTTGTGGAAAGATGATGCGAGAAATTACGAGGACAAGTTACAAGAACTGCGGATCCAGAAAGTACTGCGGCAATTGACAGATATTGGTACTTCAGCTTCAGATTTACGAGCTCTTCCTCAAGGTCTCGCTGCCCTTCTAGACAAGGTACAGCCCTAGTCATGCTTGATCTTTGGTTTCTGCAGATGTGTCTTTTTGTTACACATGCACGAATGTGCATATCTAAGCGCTCAATCTAATTCTCGTTTTGAATTTGATGCAGATGGAGTCATCGAGCCGAGCGAGCTGGTTCAAGAACTTCTCAAGTGCTCCGTACAGTTGAACATGAGGACTGTAAATTGCCAAATTTCGCCTCGTTTTGGTGCTCACGAACTCAGTGAAATCTTTGATTGTTATCAGTTATATGATAACTTCTTCCACATTGTGGATGAGATGTAGATCTAGGACTAGTGCCCACCACCACTATGCTAAAGTGTAAATCTAGCTAATTCTATACGATGTAGGGTTAAAATAGGTTTTTCAATGTTAAAGGGAGAGAAGGTGGCTCGTTTTGCAGGTTGTCTTTCCTTCATGGCTTGAACGATGTCATTATTTCCAATTTCTGTAATTATATTGTCATAAAAAAATTAGTAAATTTGATTTTCCGGCACATCTCAAAGATCTAAAGGTCATTTGTCCTCCAACTGAGAAATGAAGGAAAGACAACCTATTAATTGTGGCCAATTCAGTCTTTAGCATTTTAGTTGTGTCAATTTAGTCTTAAACTTGCTGACAATATATCAATTTAGTTTTAAACTTTTCGATTGTCACCTCAGTCTTTAAACCTTTCAAAAATTTGTCAATTCAGTTCTTAAATCTTTTGATTATTTGCCAATGTAATTCTCTGATCAATTATTCAAATAATAGTTTGATGATGAATTGGTAAAATTTTGAAAGGCTTAGGATTAAGTTGACACAATTGAACGTTTTATGACGAAATTGACATAATTAAAAGATTTAAGGCTACACGAGTCATCCTATGTTATAATATGTTCAGAATTTTTTGGATAATTTTTTGGATAATTTTTTTCATGGTTAATTTTGGTGCGACACGCATCACAAACAGCAACACTGCAGAATAAACGGCTGAGGTTCCGAGGAGCGAGTGGAAAGGCAACAGTAGATGCTAGGAACGATTCATCTTTTTAATTTTCCTTTCTTTTTTTCTTTCCGGGTTGACAGTACAGAGAGGTAACGATGCATTTCTTTCTTAAATAATAACATCGTTACAAGATCATAAACACAAAAAGTGGGAACGTTATCTCCAATCACCGTGCCTTTTCAAGCAGCCATCTTTAGTAGACAATGTCTACTAGACATCCACTTGACCCCGAATTTGACTACTGAAGGCTGAGCAATGAACTCTTGTCTGGACCCTTTCCATTGTCCATTCTTGGACCAAGCTGTTTCCCTCAAGCTTCTTCCACCAGTTTCGGAGAACAAGATGAAACAGCCTCCGCAACCGTGAGGAATATCCAGTCCTCGCCGATTAAGTTTGCGAAACCGACGAGTGGAGCTGGTCGATGACCACTGTGGTCCAGGATTCGCCAGGACAAGCTGCGCAAAATCAGAGAACAGGCAGAAGCTCCACGGTAAGGCTTCACGCGTACTGCTCTCAACAGAACACTTTAGTTTTAAGGAAACTTTGTTTTACATAGAATGAGCACGGGGGAAGTCCGAATGTTCACCTGAACATCTCATCTTTTTGAAGACTCTTATACAGCTCTTCCAAGGCGGTTGGATGCCACTGGTGGCAATGTCGGTGAGGGCTTGGACGTGTAGAAGTCGTGACGGTGTAAATATGGGGGGGGAGAAACGGGGGTGGCTGTGGTGTTAAGACCAGTACGTAGTCGAAGGTGGGAGGGCGGAAGGGGGGAGAGGGAGGGGGGACAGGGCGACGAGGGGGGGGAAGAGGAGAGGGGGGGGAGGAAGAGAGAGAGAGGGAGGAGAGGAGAGAAGGAAGTAGAAAAGGAGAGGGGAGGGACGAGGGGAGAGCGAGAGGAAGGAGGAAAGGGAGCGGGGAGGGGGGAGAAGGGGTGTGAGGGGCGGGGCGAGAGATCGAGGAGGAGGCGAAGCAGCGGGGGGGACGGAGGAGCCGCGGACCAGAGGGAGGAGGCGAAAAAAGAGAGAGAGAGTAGGAAGGAAAGGGAGATGGAGGGGGGGGGGGAGAGGGGCGGTGAGGAGGGGGGGCCGGCCGGACCAGGAGAAGGGACAGAGGAGGAGAGGGGAGAGAGAAAAGAAGAGGGGAGGAGAGAAGAAGAGGGAGGAGAGAGAGGGGGAGAAGGAAGGAGAAGAGAAGGAGGAAGGAGGACGAGGCGAGGAAGAGAGAAAGAAGCAAGGAGGGGGGAACGGAGGGGGGAGGAGTAGGGGAGTGGGGGTGGGAATGGTGGGGGGCCGGAGGAGAGAGGG
>JAGVVM010006436.1:0-37536 GCA_019149425.1 Psidium friedrichsthalianum
GCTTTATTTGTTTTTGCGTAAAATAAATAATTTGATATTTTTTCTAAAAAATAACTGCTTATAATGATTGAAAAAACAAATCAATGAAATTTTTCATTATCAATGACTATTTATGTCTAAATATTTTTATGAATGACAATTATTATAAGCAATACAAATGATTATTTTTTAAAAATATATATTTTAAATTATTTTTTAATAAATAAATAGAAAAAAATTTTTTTATTTTATTTCATTGGTCCATATTGTCAAATCTAAAATTTCAATGATATGATTTTCAATTAATCGTGCGAGACGTAAATTGTATCCACTTCAATTTCGAAAGTTTCTCCCTCTTTGCTCCGACATGGCAAATCGACCCGTCAAGCCTCAACAGCAGACAAGGAAAATCCGACCCGAACCAACCGCCGCCCACGTGGCCGACGTCCTCCCGAATTTCCCTACGTGGCAGCGCTTCATTGGTGACAAGCGAAATCGCACCATAATCGAAGCGCACCCAATAACTTTCCAGCCAATTGTCTGATCATCTCGTCTCTTCCAATATAAAATCTGCAATATTTCCTTTCCCTGAGTTCCCCTTTTCCTCTCATTCGAGAGATAAGCCCCCGCAAGGTTTCTCTCTCTACCTCCTTCTCCGCCAGGCCCCTTCTCTCTCTACGATGCTCGGGGAATTCAACGCCTCCTCTTCTTCCTGACACTCGCCTTCCCTTTCTCTCCAGGTGAGAGGAGAGAGAGAATTGGAGATTTGGTGACAGAGAAGAAGAAGAGAGAGAGAGAGAGAGAGAGAGAGAGAGAAGGGAGAATTGAAGAGCCATGGACCCAGAGGCAGCAGCAGCTTCGAACGACAAGGAGTCGATGGTGGATCCTTTCCTCGTCGAGGCTCTCCAGAACCCTCGTCATCGTCTCACCAGTAAGCTCCTTGCTTGCGAGCTTCCGATTTTTCTTGCGCGGTTTCATGTTAATTGTGAATTTCGTTGCTTGGTGTTGCTTTTAGAGGTCTGGGTGGGTCATCGGTTTCGCCCGCTTTTGACATTGAAGGTTTGGATTTCTTTCGGGTGGGTAGAGAATTTCGTGCGGGTTTAGGTTTTGGGGGGGTTCGATCGGGCGTAGGGTTTGCGTGGATTTTCAGATCTGAGGCTGCTCCGAGCAATTGTCTCTGTCGGAGCTGAGAGAGATGAGGATATCGAGTGAAACAACTTTTATCTGGTCATGGGGGCTTGTCGTTAATGCTGGTTCTTGGTAGGAGTGGACTTAATCTCAAAACGGCGAAACAGCTGGTTATTTGCTTAGTTGTGGAGATTTTAGCATTGGGGGTCTGTCTTCTCAGGATCATAAGATTAAATACATCCTCTCAAAAGGGCAATTCTTGTGGGAACTTTTCTTGGTAGGTGTTGCCTCGCTCAGCCCTGGCTTTTTTCCATGGGCGGTGCATTGCTATTGATCATTTGAGGCCCTGGTGGACATAAGGTCTCATGGAAATTGTTGGGCGCATCTGAATAAGTTTAACTCTACGACATTAATTACCCTGAAATGCGGAAACTTTACGCTTCTCCCCTTCCATGTCTATTTCGATTAGAATGTTATTCTTAATTAGTCAATCAATGTTGTCCCATAGTTGCCTGCCAAACACAGATAAGATAGGATTGTAGGGTATTGAATGTCTTATACATGTCTTCAATTGTCTCATCTCATCCTATCTGACCAAAAGTCGTAGGAATTAATGTAGCCAATAGGCTATCCCGGCAATTTTCATAATGTATTGCTCCTTGACATGGGTGGATGAAGAGTTACAATGTAGAAAGCAAGATAAATGGACCTTCACATAAGAGATCGACCTGCACTAGTTGTCAAGTTATATGAATTAGCATGCTGCTACATTTAAAACCCTTGAAGCCGTAAGAGAAAAGAAAATCTTTGTTGGACATTCCTCTTTACTTCTCTGTACTTGACTGCATTTATTGATTGCTTTATAAACAACGCTCACTCCAACTCAGTAATTTCTTTCATGTAGATCTCTGATTGAACTTTGAAGGCTGAATTCTCAACTCATGAAAAAGGTTCAGGTAGCATAGGTTTTATCCTGTGCATTGGTTCAGTTGACTAGTCACTTATTGTTCCTTAGCATAACTTAAGGCTAACGTCTGGCACCTTTTTATGATTCTCCTATCTGCTCAACTCATAGCAACTTTTGAGTGATGATGCCCAAGTTATAGCTATACTGCTTAATTGTAATCTTGACTTTATTTGTACATTGGTTGAAAGTGCAACTACTTTGATTGAATGCCACGGTTTGAATACCTAAGGCAGCAAGCAGAATATTCACAATTGGCAGTAGATGGTCTGTTTAATAAGGATGTATGATTTCACTACTTCATGATGTTTTGGTTTTTTACTGGACTAAATATTGTCGTCGTCATCTTCTAGGTGTCCTCTTGTTTGTCCAGATCTTCTTTTTTTTATTATTTTTTTACCACTCAACATGCAAGGAAATCTAATTTGTTTTCCACCATTTTCTGCTATATTATTGGTCAGTTTTGAGGATGGAACTCGATATTCGGAAATTCATGCAAAACTCTGGTCAGCAACACTTCGAATTTCAGCACTTTCCAACTTCTTACCTACGGCTAGCTGCACACCGCGTTGCTCAACACTATGGTTTGCAAACTGTGGTTCAGGATGGAGGTTTAGATGGCAGTGGAAACAGGATACTGGTGATCAAAACAGCAGGAAGCAGACTCCCTGCTGTCCGCTTATCAGATATTCCTGCCAAACAGTTTGAAGATGATAAGACTGAACAGATTAAGATTGTTATCAGGCCTCGACCTAGTAAAGCATCTGCTAATGGAGCTGATGACGCAGGGACAAAAAAAGGCCCAGTGCGAAGCGTGGAAGAGAGGAAGGAGGAGTATGACAGAGCACGTGCTCGGATCTTCAGTAGCCCAAGTGGTTCTGATTCAGATGATACATTTTCTCAGACCTCAACTGACCAGAGGAATATATCTTTGAACAGAGATGATAATGAAGTGTTCAGGATTCCTGTGGCGGATCTTGATAAGAATACAGGCATTAGAGACGGCAGCACACAATCTAGGGTTGCCATTCTTAAAGACAGGGAAAAAGATCGTTCTGACCCAGATTATGATCGGAGTTATGAAAGGTAGGGTCTTTTCTGTTCCATTGGCATTCTTCATTTTGAGCGTGAGATCAATGTGACTGGAGTTGGTCTTTTTAGTATCTATGATTGAATCTTTTGATGAGCTATTTTACTTCCCAATCAAAACAATTTGTCTTAAGAAGCACAGAAAAAGTAGCGGCATATTTTAGCATTCATCACTTTGTTGTGAAAAGCTGTTGATCAAGTTATTTACAAGCATATGCTGTCAGTTTGCTGTGTAACTGTTACCATAACACTTTTCCTTAGCTTTCTCCCTGTGTAACTCCAACAAGGCATGATTAAATGCCATTCCAATATTGGTGTTTTGTTTGATGAACTATCTTCTGTACGGTTATAGGTATGTTAGGAGTGTCCCTGCTGGTCAAAGTTTCGGTTTGGTGCCCTTCAACGTGCAAAAGATTCAACATCCTTTTGGGCATTTTGATGCTGGATTTACTCCTCTTGGTCCGATGCCGAGGTCCCAAGCTTCACTTAACTATATGCCTCCTTCTGGTGCTGTTATGAACTCTTTTGGAGTGACGGGATTGAATCAAAATACAAGTGATACTGGGTACATGCAGTGGCCTACTGCTGCAATGATGTATGCACATTCATATGAGCAACTCCGGCAGGGTGTTTTCCAGGTGAAAATATCCTATTAATCTATCTATTTTAGTAGCTATGTGAAGGGAAGCTTAAAATTTAGTGTTTCTCAGTCATATAGTCAGATTGAGTTTTTTTTTTTTTCAGAGCTTTATCTTTATTTTTTGGGTTCTCTTTGCAATTCTTTCATTTCCTGCATTGATGCTGTTCAATGTCATACTTGTCACTCTGCTGAGTTAGAGATTTTCATGTTGCTGTTGGGATCTTAGCCTTTGGTTTGTAAAATTTCTGTCTCTGTCAATCTTCAAGATGTCTCCTCTTCTTGCCTGAATTTTCCTTTGAAGCGAGTCTTTTGCTGCATTGGCCTGAAGCTAGCTTACTCCGTTTTTCTTATGTGGCCAACCATACATTTTTTACCAAGGCGTGTTTCCCTCCCAATTGTTTTGACTTATTTCCCTTATTTTGCAGGCTCCTGTCTGTCAGCAGCCACTGAGCTTTGACTACTCGCAAAACCATTAAGTAGTGGTAGGTTATGGTGTTGTATGACTGATTTACATGCAAATACTTCTGTTCTGTTAGGAGTTTTCTTGTGTTAGACTTCATATATTCAGATTCAATGCTTGGCTAGGACCTTCGTTCCATTTCAAGATTCTGTGACCTTTTTTACATCTTTTAAATACTGATTATAGTATGGGACTTATATGGTTTTGCTGTGTGGAATATATCTGCGGTTGCTCGTCATTCTAGTACTGTTATCTTTTCTTTGTGCTACCATCTACAAGGCCCACAAGGCAGAGTACGTACTGCATATCTAGATTATTAACATTCAGTGATTGTCATTCCACCATCTCAATATGATCCTGTCCCCATTTCCGACTCAGACACTCAAAAGCTAAATTGAAGCCCCTAAAGTTAAATTGTCGTGCGCATGTATTCCATATTTCACGGTAGTTATGCAATCGTTCGTGTTATACAAGTGCAGTAAGTAGGTGGGATCGGGGAAGTTCCCTCCACATGGTTTGGTAACTGGGTTTTGAAGCTTCCAGAGTGCCAAGTACAGTAAAGATTGAGGCTGCTCTCCTACTTGCTTAGATATAAGAGATCTTCCGGTCACATTGTCATTGAATCCAGAGAAAACGTTTCATGTTGCACTAGTGTGCTCTGACTGAAATCGTTTTTCTTGACTGATTGAGTAATGAAAATGATCACTCTCCATGTGCCTCCGCCCCTCCACTAAGCAGGTCTTTAACCTGACGGCTTTGGGAAAGGGAGGTTTCCCACGGGATCTGATAACCAATCTTTCTTGTATTCTGGTACAATAAGAGAAGGCTAGTTGACAAGGGCAAGTAACCACACGCCACAAAAGTTTTCAGATTCGATCTACAAGACTACTCCAATACTCAATCAAACATAAGAAGCTTAACGAATTAGCCAATTTCAGCAGCTAGTTGAGCCGGCATCTAGGAAAAGGGGCATGCAGAGCTAATCCTCCAGCTAAGGAATACCCCCAAAAAAAAAAAAAAACAGAAAAAAAGAGCATGCCAACCTGAGCTAGGGGAGAGTATGTAATGTGAAGCCGAGTTGTTTTAGCTGCATACTTTTAGTAAGGATGGCATGAATTTATCGAATGATGAGCCTGATGACACCTGTAGCAGAACACCTGTGTCCTTTAGACATCGAGGATGTTTGTGACCGTTCCTCGAAGGGTTCAGAGCTGTGGGCATCGAAAAGAAGATATTGCTGATGGTCAATGTACACGCATTCTGTCGCGATCATGATCATGATTAATGGCCTGGGGGAGCCACACAAAATATCAATAAGAAGCCTGAAAACCAACTTGATATGGACATTAAAGCTACGAATTCACATTATGGTGGTGAATTTCATCCCCTGGTGATGATAAATATGTTAAAAACATCTCTCAGTAGTGCATTATAACTTCAGTGCTCTTACCCCGAATTTCAAGGTCATGAGATCTCGTGTTCATTCATCCTAGGAAGGGTTAGATTGAAATTTCGACTGCTGATGACACCTCTGACTTTACATTGATTCAGATACTTTGATCGCAAGAGAGCAGACATGCCTGCTAAACATCAAATAGGAGAGCCTCGCATAATACTTTACGCACCAATGATAATGGTGGTGCTCCTATTACACTCATCTTTGAAGGATGAAAGCATTAACTTCTTCGACAAATGTTTACGAAATTCTCTTATCATCAGAAGCAGAAAGCAAATGGAAATCAAATCCATGATCAGAAAAGAGGTGCGAGGTTCATAGAGGAACTTCTTGAATGGCAATAAGAGCGAATATCATGAACCTGAAGAACTGGATCCGAGGAGAAAATGCAAAGAACAAATTTTTTCTTGTACTTGATTTACATGAAATGGTTGGGATCTTGATCATCCTTAAGACCAAACTAGGTTTAGAGGAAAACAACCCTTAATAGCAAACAATTACTAAAAGATTTGTAGCTGATATAAGATTAAGCTAATGGAAGAGAATGGAAAAGCAGAGGAGCGGCATGATGTTCCTCAGAGGGAGTAAAAGTCAACAAACTAAGTATAGAAATCAAGAAAAGCTAACTACATTACACAGCACATTCAGTGACATAAATACTCTAATGAGATGAGAGTTTCTAATTGCCATGATAATTTCTGTTAAATCGCGGAATTACAATGGACACAAGTAATCTACTTGAGAATTGAACCAGAACAATTGATCAGAAGCAGCAGCGGTATATCATCGTGTTGAATGCTGGATGATCTACCAATGCCAAACAGCGCACAGCGATCCTATCCTGGAATAGAACAAATCCGGTCAACATCTGCTTGCAATAGTCTATGCCCACCTGCCCCAGACAGACTCAACATTTGGATGGCCTTACCGTTCCAATTTCACCAGCATCAAAAGCCCAGCTCCAGCAAAATCCTATACATTTAGTGACAGGAACCTGTCAATATAAGGTTGTCTCCCTGGATGCACATTACAAGCAGCTAACAAAAAAACCCAACAAAAAGCTAAAAGCACAATAGTTATAAATGAACCAAAACTAATGCTTGAAAGCACAAACATAAATGATCATTCTCACCACAAAACTAAAACTTTGAGCAGATGACAGAAAGGTCTTGGAGGAAGAAAATTAGTGATTACCCCAAAACTCAATCTTCTCCAGTGGGAAACAAAGTGAGGACCTTTCTCCCGCCACTTCCCTTGACTGACTCCAACTCTTCAACAGAGGACTGAATTGGATTGTGCATTGAAATTGTTGCCGTGCCATGCGCCGTCTGCCCTGCCTGCTTTGCAACAGAGGATGCTCAAATTGCCCATTGGCGGTAACCCGAAATGGCCCACTTGCCTTCGGTACTGTGGATAAGCCGCCGCCGTGGCAGCCTCTGCCGCCAGATGCTGTTGGGCTGCAGTGCCAACAAATGGTCTGAACTCGCACGGCCCGGATGCAAGAAATGGGGCGGCACTGGCGCGCTTGCAAATAACCGCTCAGTGGCGGCATCTGCGCCGCTGCCTCCACCTCCGCCGCCTGATAATCCCTGCATCCGCCTGAGATAGAGCGGTACTTCTGCAGGTGACTGGCCACATTCTCCGGGTCAACCGTCAACGCTCATCAGCTGCATTATGGTCTTCGGCACCGCGTTCTTGATCCCAGGTGCGCCACCGCGTCCACAAACCGCTTGTGCAGCTGGGGTGTCCACACCAGCCGCGGCGCTTGAGGGTCCGGGCCGGCTCGTCCCGGCCTCCGCCCGCCGCTTCCCCGGACGCCAAATACCCCGAATCGGCGAAATCAACCGCGCCAGGGTGGCGCGCCCCCGCGGCGCCGGCTTCGAATCGTGATTGGAGGAACTCAGGTGCGGCGGGCGGCGGCGGCCGCGGGTGGTGTTGTCCGGCGCTGACGACGGAGATTGAGTGATTGCTCGTGGGAGGGCCTCTTCTGATGTCGAAAGCGAGAGCGAGATCAGGGGTGATCAGGGATTGAGTCAAGGGCGTGAGCTCTTCAGGCGACGGAAGCTCTAGTTCCCATTTCGGGAACCAGTTACCATCGTCCTCCCTCATTGTCAGGCTGATTCGGCTCAACCCAGTTCACTGTATGCCCGTTACGGTGAGCTCAATCTTCTCAAGTACTAGATCTTCACGAAAAGGGAAGATCAGAGAGCACAAAGGTAGGATTTTTCAGCAAAATTTCCCCTGTTTCTCTCCTTTTTTTTTTTTTTTCCTAGGATTCAGCGTCGGACAGATTGGAAAGTCGGCAATGGAGAGACGTTCGAGGTGGATCTTGGCTTCTTCTTTTCAAAGCTTTGTCGTTACTGGTAAATGGGTTATCTCCGAGTCTGACGCTTTCCTTTCTGTCGTGAATTTACCTGGGGCCTCATGTCTTGCGCCTCTTTTTTCCGGGATTTGAGGATTCTTTATTCTATGAGAACGAGTGTCGGAAAGATTCCACGACGATGGGGTGTCCGATGCACGGTTTCGTCAGGCGCGTAGCCGTCAAACTCTCCTCCGTCGAGCGAATATCCATGTCACGTCCGAAATTCCACCCCCATCTGGAGCGAAAAAAAAAATGTCAACCGGGGTAGCCCAGTTTTGCGTGCATCGAACATATGAAGTTCTAAGTCAGGTGGGCCCCACCTAAATCTAAGATCAGCCGCGTGGTTAGGCTCACTCACTGTCTAGGATCTAACCAATATGATATCACGAGATTTCAAATCTTTGGTAAGTATGAAACATGTAGAGAGACAGATACAAATGGATCCAATGAATAACGGGCGTCCTACGTGTTTGGAGTCGGGATATGCGGCGACAGTGAAGACCTCCGAGAGCGGGGATTGGCTCCCTCATGTACAAATTAGCTGGGAGGTGATATTGCTCTAATGAGGAGAGTCGGGGCACACAATCGATGATATATTTTTCAAGTGGTTTTACATCTGGCTCGAGGCAGCAGATGCTCGAGCTAATTCATGCGTGGTGGTCGAATTCTGCCAAGTTATTCATTCAATGCCCTTGAAGACGGATGGCTAGCTAGCTCGACACAAAGTTGCTGTTGTGCAGGCCCACGCTATTCTTGGGCCATGAAAATTTGGGCCCACGATAGCTTATTGCTACAAAATTGGGGAGAGGCGTGAGTAAACATTTCCATGTTAAATTTGGGAAGTGAGTTGTTGTGGCGTAAAGAAAGAGAATTGCTTAGAACCCCCACGTTTCCGGAAGACCACTGGTTTGCTTAGGATTAGAGAAACCCCATATACTGAACTTGTTGATCTACAGACAAAGTCTTCGACAGATGGGGGTTTTGACTTTTTGGTGTCCAAGATGAAGCGAGCAGGAAAAGGGGGAAATAAAAATAAAAATCAAAGGACAAATGAGGAATGACTAGGGATCTTTTGTGAAGAACCTTTCACATGGAAGGTGGACAACAAAATTGCTAGTTGGTCATTGCACATTAAAGTTTTCCCTTTTACACTCGAATCTTGACCGGTTTACTAAGCTTTTTTTTATGCCCGAAATCCACGGGAACTGGAATTTGGAAAAAAGCATCAAAAGAATTCTAAACTTATTGCATTAGAGCAAATTCAATCAAAATCTTTCGATTGGACCAATTCAAACCTAATTACCTTTTGCGTTCTTGCCAATTCGGTCAGTCTGATCTATTTTGGCTAGAAATCGATTACATGACGCCGGCCTTCTAAGTCGCATGGCCGACACTGACATGAATAATTTTTATTGTTCTTTTTTTTTCCATTATTTTTATTACCTTTTTACTTCTTTTTTCCCTTTGGTTTTTCCCCCAACTTTGGCCGGCGAGGGCTGTGATGCCCTTGCCTAGTCCAGGCTATCGTCGGCCCACAGTTGGGGGAAAAACAAAGAAAATAAAAAGAAAATTATAAAAATATAAAAAAAAATATTTACAATTTCAGAGAAAAAATTTTAAAAATTATAATGTTTGTCCACATCAGCCCGATCAAGGCCACGTAGGAGCCCAGCCAATGTTCACAAGGTAAAGTCAGCGATTCTTGATCAAAATGGATCAAATGAACTGAATTGCCACAAATACAAATTGCTTAACACTAAATTGGTGCAACCGAAAGATTTAAGATTGAATTGGTACAAATGCTATAAAAGTTCAAGAACTTTTTTGGTACTTGGGATTCTAAGTCTGGCGACTAACTCGCGTGAAAAGCTTAGCCGGCAAGACATGGAATTGCCCTCTCAATCAAACATCTCATATAAAGATTTCACATAACACGAGAAACGTTTCTGAGTATGGATCGTAGGATTCACACAGTCGAAAGTTCAGGTTTGTTGAGAACCACGTCTACGCCTGTAGACTTCAAATCAAGGAAACCATCCAGAACTTTCAGGACAGTTGACTTCCAACGTTCGAACTAGCCAAAGTTCCACGGTGGTATGTTCAGATTCAGTCTCCATACTCTCCAAGACAAAAAGTACAATGACGTGTGGTGGATTTCACTTTCGGCACAAGCGAACACTTGAGGCAGTCACGCTTTCATATGGAGGATGGAGACACACGCCAAATTATGATCTTTTGTGCAGAAGGTAAGACAAAAGGGAGTAAAATTCGTTTTGCGCATGACTTCTTTTATTTTCTTTACAGGATAATCGTCCCCTGGCTACGACACAAAGAACCCTGACTACCCAGCTCGTTTGTCGATATTCACCACGAATATCCACCGCCGACCGTGGGTGCCTTACTGAGTTGAACCAGTCCCACGGTGTCTTGGCCATCAAGCCTCCGTGAGGTACCGCCCATGTCGAGTTGACTCGCGAAGCAACGATGCATCCTTACCGTTGACACCTGAATTTTTACTAACTTTTTCAGTCATCTCAATTTGTCGCCATGTTTGAAGCAAAAATTTGGCAGTTCCGTGAGAATTGGTTTTTGATTTGGATAGAAAGTGAGACGGAACGTCTTGCTCTGGAAGTTGAAACTGCCCTCCCCTTTCGTTGTGCTGTCAGCTGAAAAATCTAAACAAACTATTGGAGGAGAAAAGAAATCCACTCTTGATGTTTCTCTCTCCTATGACAAACTGAGGAAGGGGCAAAAACAGAAAAAGAATCAGTTCGGAGGGAAGAAAAACAGAAAGATTTCATCCGTTAGAGGGAGATTTTTGGATATGAACTTGCTCTTTGGTGCTTACAAAAGAGGGGCAGACGTGAAGGGAGCTTTGATGGTGGAAATAGAGAGTCAAAGGGAGTTCCTTTTCACGTACAAAGAGAGGTTTCGTGCAAAAAGAGTCTGAAACAAAGGCGGGCCTCTGTCACGTGTAAAAAAAAAAAAAAGAGGAGAAAAAGCATAAAAGAGAGAGAGAGATAAGTTGTGGAGCAAAAACCTCCTTTTGGTTGCAGCCTTCGTCAAGGAAAAGTTGGGTCCTTTTGGTGAATTCCAGCTTGGTCTTCAACGAAAGCACCCTGCAATTCAATAAGGTGGCCGAAAGAGAAGATTTCTTGTCCACAATGTGCAATAAAAAGTCAAGAACTCCTCTTGGAATTACATGAAAGAGAAGCACAAATAACTTTTCCTGTCTCTTTCTTCTTACCCGTAACTAAGCGAATTCCAGCATTCATGAGCCATCCCCGAGGATGTCTTGCCGTTCGGTTCAAAGGCCAAAGGTGCTGCTTTTTAGGCAAATCTAAAGCTTGCGCGCGTGCAGATTTTTTAGGACATACAAGGTAAATTCGTTATTCTTTTAGGTTTAGCTTGATTTTTCAGTGGAATTGAAACTGTTGTTGCGCTGTTCTGCATGCTGTTTCTGTCCCAAACAGAACATTTTTGCTTGTTCACACTTTCCTAATAAGTGCATAATTTTGCGAGAGCTTAAGGTAAGTTTTTTTTTTTGGGTAAGGTAAAATTTTTTGGGTAAGGGCTAAAGGTAAGTTTTGCCACACTTATATGCATATTTTCCCACGTTTACAATGTTGTTGGCTTATCATTTTGAGAACGAAACACTAAACTTTTCGAAAAATTCAGGAGACAGTTTCTTGCATATCAAAACCTATTTACCATCATTTTTGAAAATTTAGGGGGATTGATTGATTAATTGAACATGATTTTCTGAATAAAAAAAGGGTTTTAATCTAAGACATTTCTAAGCTCTCGTTCTTAAGTTTTGGATAATTAAGATTGAAATTTGGATTCTTAGAAACCAATAACGCACCCAATGTAAGACGTGCAATGCATTTTCCTTGCAGAAATGAGGGTGTTGCTCGTGTCGATTATCGTCTCGCTCAAAAACTTGGATGAAATCTCACAATAAAGGCAAAAATGACTCGTGATGATTCTTGATATTTTTTTTTACATTCAATATGCAATATGTTATATAAGAGAATCATATGAATTAATCTCAGATAATTCAAGATGTAGGATGAAATTTTCACAAAGTAACTATATATTATTTGACTTAAATGAAAAATTGAAAAGAGAAATTGTTCCCCAAAAATAAAAATTATGTGCAGTTACCAAATGCGTTTCTGTTTCTAGGAACAGAAATTCTATACAATTATCAAACACGTTCTGATTTGATAAAACTCATCTAGAGAACAGAATCAGAAAAAATCATTTTAATCAGAATCACTTTTTACGGTCAGAATGGTTGCCATATAGGCCCCAAGTTTTCAAGCCCCCATGGTCCAACTTTGCCGCGAGTCCTCTGCTATCTTTGCTTAGCCGAGTTCACCATCGTGAGTCGCCCAACAACATGACCGATCGAAAGCCCGAAGATTCAAAATTGGAAGGTAATTCTGCATAATATTCAAGCAAGGTAAAAATTCTTATCCAATGTGTTTTGAATATTATGTTTCCTAATATGAGCTAATTTGTTATTTTTTGGATAATTTTTCTGAATATTAAAAACCCTAAATTCTATATTAGGAAAGTTGCTTTTCTAATAGGTAACGGTTTTTCTGAATCGGACATATCTTTGTCTGACCCATTCGGATACCATTCGAATACGATCCCTTCGATTTAGCGAAAAAAAAAAAGGAATTTAGCTAATCCAATCTTAACAATTTAGATTCAATTTGCTATTTCATAAGCCTATTTTGGATATTGGGTATCTAATTTTTGAAAATTGCAAGAAATATGCTCATGGATTACTCTTGATTGTTCTTGCTTATCTTGATTGGGATTGCTTTATCTGATTGAAATCTTACCTTGATTTTAATTCCATGTCAAAGAACTCCTAAAAGCCTTAGTCAAATACGGTTTTCCAGAAGCCGTTTTAATTAAAACTTTTAGAATCTCATTGGAAAATGGAATAAAAAGTCAAGATAATGAAATCTTTCAAGATCATCCTCAAGATGGACCGTAAATTCTAAAAAATAAAAATAAAATATTCTGCCCGTATCATGCACTTATCTCATGCTCTTTAGGTCATATTTCGCATATCTCATGTGTCATGCATATCGTATTTAAAAAAATCTCACTTTGCATATCCATGTTTCACGTCTCTTTGCATCTCTTCGCATATTTTTCAAGTATCAATTATCTCACCTTCCATTTTTAAAAATATATCTCATTGCATATCTTTGCGGTATCTATCGCTACTTCCTTGCATGTCAATTTTCGAGTATCATCATCTCCATACTCCTGTATTTTCAAAAATCTGCATATTCATTGATTGTCATGTCAAGCTGTGCGTTCTTCATATTTTTGCCATGCCATACATTGCATATCATACCTAGTTATACTATAATAGCTTGCTTTTATGCCATGCTATGATGCGAATGTGTCGTATTGTGTGAAAGTGATGTTTAGTTTTATTCATTTTAGGATAATTAATTAGCCGCATGTTTAGTTTAACCGATTGCATGATTGCTTGCATGTCACTATAATTGTCATCTATAATTGTCGCATATGGTATGAATAGATTGTTTTGCATTATGTTTTTCTTTGATGCCATGTCATGTTTGCATGTTTTAAGTAATTAGTTAACTTTGCATATAGGTAATATGACTTTAATTTTGCTTGTCTTGCATTGCATCCTGTCACTTGATTTTTGTCATTGCATTGATTTTTGTCCGTTCATGCACTCAGTTGTCATCCATGCATTGCATTTAAGAAAGCGAAAACATTAAGAACACCTCATATGAAGTTGAAGTAAATTCAATTAAGCTTGAGTTGCTGAATCTAAGATATTTCATGGAATTAAGGAACCAAAATGGTGTTAGTTTTCATCAACTAGTGTAACCAAGTCCCCAACTTAAAATTTCTAGTTCGTAAAAGTAAAATTGTTCTCCTGCTATTTTACTTAGGTTTCTAATCAACCTACCAAAATGATTAGTGGCAACGCTAAACCTTAAATCATTTGATAAATCCAAAGTGCGATTGGATAGAACTTGGGAGAGTTCATTAGGTTAGTCATTACATTAACCTAATAATCCATTAGCCTAAATTTTTAGATGACAACACCACTCGGGAACCAAGTTGGACAGATAGTTCAGTTACCGAGTGGATCCATAAACCAATGGGGGGTTCCTACTTTGATTTTTTCGAAACCGGTGAGTGGTTCCTAATTCTAGGGCAGGATTGTGACTTGGACAATGACACAATGGGTCAATTGCAACACTCAAGCAGTTTCATTAGCCATTCCTAATGCGTTGAGCATTTTTAAAGTTTTGATGTACGATCTATTTTGAAAATTTCCTACCCAAAAAAATCTATTTCGAAAATTTAATGCTGACCTGGCGGACTGCAAGTTGGTCCATAATTAAACTTGTCCATTGGGACCATTGGACATGGAGAGCTTGAGATGAATCCAATTTCCAATCTAACCATTGGATGTGTATGCAAATTCATTCCTGGTTCTAGGGTGGGAATTGCCCACCCAGATCATGCCGAGCTTAGTTTCATTGAAGCTTATCGCTAACGATAGAAGAATACAGCAAACTAATTTTTCTTCCTTTTTTATTTAAATTAATTCTTTTTCTGGGGGAATACCTTTTTTGATTTTTTTAAAAGGAAAAATAAATGAGAAGGCTAAATTGATGTGAGGTGGAGAGGCATCCCTAAAATGCACAAATTATGATTCACTTTGGTAATAGGTCATTTTTTAGCATTGAAAAAAAAAGGTATAAAAATGTTATGGCATGAGGTGGCAATACTTTTTTGTCTCAATTTCCTGAATTACAAAAGGTCAAACACTACCCATTTATGAGATGTGCATGGAGTTTTCGACTTTCTTTGTTGCTTCGACCCGTACTTCAATAGCTTAGAACGAGACGCGTTGCTGTGTTGATCCATGGAATGGATTTTCAGTCGTTCTTGGTCCATAGTGGTTAGTCATCTATTGGTGGGCCAGGATGCCGACCCGGCCATCAAGGAGGACAGGTGTCCTCTCTCGTCCCTTCTCCCCTCTCTCTCCTCCGTCTCTTGTGTTTGTCTCTTTCCTCTAGGAGAGGACACTTGAGGCAGGGCGCACAGAGAGGTGTTGGCACCGGCCCACCCAATATTTTCTCGGGAAGTTCGTGATCATGGGAACTGAAAACTCAGGTCATCTGACATTGGCATCCTAAGTACAAGAAGAGGCAAAGGTTTCATCTGCCAAGCCACTCAGCCCAGAAAGCTTTAGGTAGCGACTTTGGCGCTTGGTTTGCAATCTTTCCTTCTTTCTTCCCCGCATCCTGTCGCCTCGCCGAGTAATTTACCGCCACCTAAAGCTTAACACCACACCAACTCAAACTCCTAGTCGTCCTGAACGAATGGACAGCCAATCGGCATCTGTCGTAGCAAGAGAGAGAGTAGCCTCCCGCTTGTTCAAGAATGCAGGATGAACATTTCGACTTTCGGTGGAATATCACTTCCTGCTCCTGCTATGCAGATAAGGGAGTGACAAACAAAGCGATTTTTGATAAATTTCAGCCTGGAATCCGGAGTTTACTCCAAGTTCGAGGACTCATGGCTGATGGAGTGGTCACGTTCCTGCTCAACAAGCTCTCAATGGTGATAGAAGAAGAGGAGTATTTGCTGAAAGGGTTCCGAGAAAGCTCAAGCACATAAGAGATGAATTGGAGAGCATCCGGCCTTCTTGAGGGTTGCTGATGGATGGAGGAAAGAGATCCGGAGCTCAAGGTATGGGTGAAGCAAGTCAGAGACGTTGCTTGTGAAATCGAGGATGCTCTTGACGAGCACGCGATTAGTCTCGCTCGCCCATTGAGCGTGGAGTCCGATCCTATCTCCAAAGAGTCACCTTCCCCTTAAAGACATTGAGAGCACAGCGTCGAATTGCCCACAGAATATTTAGTATCAAAGCCAGGGTGTTAGGCGTATCAGAGCGGCACCAGAGGTACCGCTACAAGTTCAGTGTAATTGAGCAACAGGGGTCGAGCTCGGTGTCCAGAGACGACACATGGGTTGATCCTCGAGGAAATGCGCTATTGCTCGAGGAATCAGAGCTGATAGGAATTGAAAAGCCAAGAAACCAGCTCGTGGAGTGGCTCGTCAGCGGAGATTCGAAGCTTGAAGTCACTTCTATAGTGGGAATGGGTGGATTGGGCAAGACCACCCTTGCGAAGAAAGTTTTTGATAGTGCAGTAGTTAAGAATCATTTTGCTAGTCACGCTTGGATTGCCGTCTCAAGATGGTTTGACCTCGAAGAACTTCTGAGGGATATGATAGAGCAACTGTTTGAAGAGATGAAGATACCAGTTCCCCATGGAGTAAGCACCATGAATGTGGACAGGTTGAAGGCATTTACCAACGCGTTCCTCCAGCAAAGGCGGTACTTGATCGTTCTTGATGATTTGTGGAGCTCTCAGGCATGGGAGTTGATACAATTTGCATTGCCTAGGAACTTCTATGGAAGCCGGATTATGATCACGACCCGTGTTGCTGATGCAGCCTCAGGTTGCTGCATCGAGTCACCAGACCGAGTCTATTACTTGCAGCCTCTGCCTCCCGAAGACTCTTGGCTCTGTTCTGCAAGAAAGCATTCCCTGGAAACTTATGTCCACCTCACTTGGAAGACATCTCGCGGTGGATTTTAGCTAAGTGCGGAGGATTACCCTTGCGATTGTTGCTATTAGCGGCGTCCTAGCTACGAGGGACACGAGCAGAGTAGACAAATGGGAATCGATTCTGCACAACCTCGGCCATGAATTGCAAGGTAATGACAGACTTTTCAATCTACAGAAAATATTGTCACTCGGCTACTCCGATTTGCCTTACTACTTGAAATCTTGTCTCTTGTACCTGAGTGTTTTCCCTGAGAACCATATAATCGGGCATAATAGGCTCGTCCGTCTGTGGATCACCGAGGGATTTGTGGAGGAGAAAGAAGGCGAAACATTGGAAGAAGTCGCAGAGAGGTACCTCCATGAGCTTCGTAGCAGAAGCTTGATCCAGGTTGCTAGAGTGACCACTGAAGGAAGGATCAATGCTTACTGGGTACACGACATCTTAAGAGAGATCCTGCTAACAAAGACGAAGGATCAAAACTTTGCCAAGGTTTCCAATCCAATCACTGCAAAGTGTTCCGGTGGTGCTCGACGCCTTGCCATCCATTGTAGCTTGGCCAATACACAATTGAGCAAGATCAATGCCGTCCGACTCCGCTCTCTGTTCGTGTTTGGAGTGCCGGATTTGCCAGCCAACTCATCCTTATTGTCGTCGCTTGGAAACGAGTTTAAGCTGCTTGAGGTGTTAGACCTGACGGACGCCCCCCTTGATGTGTTCCCAAATGAGATCGTCCGATTATACCATTTGAAGCATTTAAGCTTGAGAGGGAAGAAGATAAACAGGATTCCAAGCACAATTGGGAACCTACAAAAGCTTGAGATTCTGGACCTGAAGCATACCTCTGTGTCGGAGTTGCCTGCTTCGATCCAAAGGCTACGACGCCTGAGACATCTCTTGCTCTACCGGGGCGAATTGGGTTTGGACCTGTACTATCAAAAGTACGGCTTCAGAGCACGTGCAGGAATCGGCGGCCTGGTTTCGCTGCAAAAGTTGTGCTGCATCGAGGCAGACAGAGAAAATCGAGTGATCATGGACATTGGGTCCATGAGGCAGCTCACAAAATTGAACTTGATGAACTTGAGGAGGGAAGACGGGGAGGCCTTGTGCTCCTCAATCCAGAATTTGAGCAGACTCCAAGTGCTATCATTATGCTCGGTCGATCCGGCTGAGGTCATCGACATCGAACAATTGCTTCCGCCGCGTTTCTTTGCAACGGCTATACTTGGAAGGGCGTCTAGAGAAAATACCATCCTGGACTTCTTCTCTCCATAGCCTGGCGCGATTGTATTTGCGCCATAGCCGGCTACAAAACGACCCGCTCAAGTCCCTAGATGCTCTGCCTAACCTTGTAGAGCTTCAGCTCGGCGATGCTTACGAAGGGGAGTCGCTGTGTTTCAGAAGAGGCGGATTTTCCTAGGCTGAAGCTGCTGTGGCTGATCAAGTTGAAGAACCTAAAGTGGGTGACAATGGAGGAGGACACGATGCCGAGCCTCGAGAAGCTGACTCTGCGCCGATGTGAGTCGTTGAAGGAGATGCCGCCCACCGTCGAAAGGCTTTCTAGCTTGAAAGTGATCGTGTTCGACGGCATGCCCCGTCGAACACTTCGAGAGGCAGAATGCGGCCAGAGACGCGAAGCCTTCGCATTTGTCGAGAGTTTTTTGTCGATGATGGGCTTTGGACGAGGTATGTCTAGAGGACAGAACAACCGAGGAACAATTCAAGAATCCGAGATCAGGCATGTAATGACAACTTATTATATAGTTGTCGTACTTCTTCCAAAGAATCCGAGGTCAGGCATGTAACGATGAGGCACTGCAATTGTTGTGGACGTCACTTTGCAATACTATGACCACTTCTGGAGTTACTCTATGCATTATCTCTCTGGCAGCTTTTAACCTAGGGATAATAACATAGGCGATCCCTAAACTTTGATCAAATGTGGAATATGATCCCGAAACTTTAACTTAGTATGCAATGTGATCTTGCTTAGGACCATCTCCATCGTCATTATTATGAGTAGCCTTAATTCGAAATTTTAGGTAAATGTCCAAATCAGTCATGATAAATATGAGTTGGGTATACAATAAATTACACAGGTCATGTACTTAAAATTAGAGTAATTTAGCATGTATGCTCAGCGGCCTACTTGGATCTTTGCAAAGTCGCGGTCGCTAGAAACTCGACGAAACCAATTTAAAAGTCCATCTAGAGTGACCGATGACTAGCGAATCAAATTGTGATTTCGAATCAAAAGTAAACGAATTGTAATATGCCTTTTAAAGCCCAGAGGATTTGGCGAAATTCAAATTTACTTAATAACGCGCAAACAATAGACTTGGAATAATAACGAAATGCACGAAACCTTATTGTAGGATAATAGATTACCTTATGTTCCTGGAGGCCGTGCTTGTCCGAAGATTGAAACTGGACATGAACTGCTAATAAGATGACCGAAACGAGTAGAGAAATTAAGAAAAAAAGAAAAACTTACAAACTAGGTCAATTGTAATGTTAAATCCCCATGATCAAAGATTCTGATGGGTTCTTTTGTCCGGCAAAATTACTCATTATTTTTCTTCTGCTTTGTTTCAATTATTCGGGTCCCACTTCAAATGAAGAGGGACCCACGCAAATTATTGTGTTGGCTGAAAGCCCATATTTTTATATGTACCGAGCGTCAAAAACATGTTACAGGATTTACAATTCACCGATCATTCGAGAGAGTCCGAGTTCAAGATGAACACCCTCTCCGACCAGAAAGTCCACATCATCTCATCCACCGCCGTCAAACCATCTTCTCCGACCCCTCACCGCCTCCGAACCCTGAACCTCTCTCTCCTCGACCAGCTCTTCCCCACGCCTTTGGCCCATACCCTCCTCTTCTACGCGGACCCCCGCCCGGGGAGCGGCGGCGGCGGCGGGGGCGGCGGCGGCGGCGAGTCCCTCTCCGGCCGCATGCGAGCCTCTCTATCCGAAACCCTCACTGACTTCTACCCCTTAGCCGGCCGGCTCACGAGCAGCGCGCGTATCGACTGCAACGACGAGGGCGCGTACTGGGTCGAGGCCAGAGCCGATCTCCGGCTCGCCGACGTCCTTGCCCGACCTGATGGAGCGTTGCTCAGCCAGTTCCTCCCTTCCTCTCACCCTGAAACGTCGCATTTGGCCGCCATGGGGTGCCTCCTGGCTGTCCAGATCACCACCTTCAGCTGCGGCGGCGTCGCCGTCGCTACCTGCGGTTCGCACAAGCTCATGGACGCGTCCTCGTTGGCGTTCTTTCCTCCGGAGCTGGTCAGCGAGATCTGCCGGGAAGCTCGCCGGCGGCTGGCCCCCTCCTCCGAGGTTCCTCGGAGATTCCCTCGTGCGGGCCAAGGAGCTGCCCTTCATGCTGTCGGACTATGCCTGCATGGAGAGCTGCGCGACGAGGAGGTTCGTGTTCGACGGTTCCAAGATATCTGCCCTGAAGGCCGAAGCGGTTCGTTCTGCTAAGTCGGCGAGTCGACTCGGTTCACGAGGGTCGAGCTTGTGCTCGCGCTCATCGTCAGATGCGCCTGGCTGCATCGCGGTCCGTAACGGGGTCGTCGCATCACCCAACCCTGTTGCGCCAAATGGTGAACCTCCGGAATCGGATGTCGCCGGCCTTGCGAGATAACGACGTCGGGAACCTCGCCTTCGGCATCAACATACCATACGAGAACGGCGAGTCGACGTTCCGCGAGCTAGTCTCGAACATCAGGAAGGAGATGATCAGTTTCACCAAGGGAGCCGAATCGAGCGGGTCGGACAGTGGCGAGCTCTTCTCCATAGCGTGCGGGTCAATCGGGAGTAAGTAAATCACATAAAAAACTTTGTTACGCTTAAAAAAATTCAAGCCAATCTCGCTTCAACAATATGATTTGATGTTGGCTATTGCAGAGGCAGGGGACTTCTTCAGTAAATGGAAGGAGGAATCGAGGTTCTACAGGTGCTCGAGCCTGTGCGGGTTCCGGTTCTACGAGGTCGACTTTGGGTCGGGGACGCCGGCGTGGGTGACGTGCCTGAGCGGCATGAAGAACTTCGTGTACATGGTGGACGCGAAGAGCGGGGGCGGGATCGAGGCGTGGGTGACACTGGACGGGCGAGACATGGCCGTGTTCGAGCGCGATGAGGAGCTCCTCGCCACGCCACCCCAAACCCTAGCGTGCTCACCTTGTGATGCACCCGTCCCGGTTCTGATCGCCGAATGAACCGGGACGGTGACATGTTCCTATTGAAAGCTGAGTTTGTTTTCTAGCTGCGGGGATAAATTGATTGTGCACCTTAATCATATTAAAACAGAGAATGTCTAATATGCAGCCCGATGGATACAAGTGGATATATATGGACACGGCAAGTTCCGTCGTGGGACCACAGACTCGGATCTCAAGTTGAAAAAACAAAATCTCTCCAATCCCAAGAAATCTTCGATACAATACCTACATACATGTGTGAGTTATCAGAGATTTAAAGAAAACTCGGAACTATTTTGTCATGACAACATCGCCCGTCGATTTTAGTGTCGCAAAGCAAAATGACATAACGCGTGATGTGACTAAAACACTTACATGGACAAGAAATACCTCAAAGTTGCGCAAACAATAAAAAAAAAACAAAGAAATGCCACGAACAGCAGCGAAAGCAAACGACGTCTCATTTCTCTAGAATACCTTCGTTCTTGATCCATTTTAATTGGATTAATTTGATTCGCGTATGTTTCAGGAGATCATTTTACTCTTTTCATCGCTAATCTGTTTCTTTAAAAAGATCACCGATAGTCATGTCATGTGCCGCTTCAGCTTTGCTTGGGCGGGACAATTTATGGTGGTTTCCTTTTTTTTTTTTTTTTTTTTCATGTCATGTGAGATATCAGAATATTTAGGTCGGCAAGGCTTTTATTTTTCATTTTTTAAAAATGTTTTGGGATTTGGTGGACGCGAAGGGAGATTGATTTTTTCTTTTTTTTTTTTGGACGAGAAAACAAATTTTGCTTTCATCATTGTGGAAAAAAGGAATGTTTGGGTCATTACAATCCAAACCTAAAAGAGACCGGGGTTCCCGAGGGGGCTGATAAGCCAATTCGGGTTAAGAGAGTCCGTGCGTTGGGCCTTGGCCATCCATCAGCACACTTTGGTTGCGGATCGAGGGCAATGGGCCGTAGCAACTTGTCCAAAGTGATCCATCAGGGCTCTGATGAGAAGCATCTAATGTGAACTCTCTCGGGTAGAATTTTGTGATTTCATTACGCAATGCGACGTCGTGTTCATCATCAGTGGGATCGGAGCGGCACCCACATGAGTAGGTCTCTATCTAGAGGGATCCAAGAATAATAATATAACGCATTCCAATCATGTTTATTTTAGTATTGCTATATATAGTATCGTAACGAAAAAGAATTTCAAAAATGTTTTAAATTCGACACTAAAAATATGAAAATAGTATCATTAAAAAGAGATTATTAAAGTTGTTAGTAATATCCATTATTTTTAAACAGGAAAATAAATAGAAATGTTGTTTTTGAGACTATTAAAGATATATTGTTCCTTTACATGGCTCCTCATTCTTTGTACTCGTACTAGAATTGGTTTGAAAGAAGGCATTGCTATTTTGGATCACCGAGATGCGACGCGACACAAAGGGCCCGGAGAGTGTCCGTGCTTTCGAGCTTATCCGTAAAAAAAGAAAGAAAGAAAACAAAGGTATTAAATTGTTCCTAAGGAAATTAACTACTAAAGTACCGAGTATGAAGATAGCATCACTAGAAGATAACTATTAAGATCATTGGAAATATCCATGATTTTTTTTTTGTTCATTTAGAAGAAAATAATAGATATGTTGTTTCGAACTTAACAAGTTTTAAAACAGAGATGGGGCCGCATGCATAAATTCAAGGGTATGGATGCATAGTGAAACTGGTAAGAGTGAAGTGATCAAAACTTTGCACCTCATGCATAAATAGGTATGAATAGGTATGAATAGTTTTAAAACAGAGATGGGGCCGCATGCATAAATAGGTATGAATGATCAAAACTTTGCACCTCATCAAAATAATCGCGGGCTCTCAGCTTGATCCGGCAACGGCATACTTCGAGAGGTGATTCCTAGCGAGGGGCGCTCGGCTAACTCTGCTAAAGATCTGTTGGTGAGAGCGGCAGCTGTTCATCAGTGCCGCGGCAAGTGTACTCAGAGATCTCTCTGAAATTGACTGCGGAATCGGGTTATTTGGCCGTAAGGATTAGGAATAATATGACAGGACAGTTGAATTCAAAATGTTCCAGGCCAATTCAAGCTTCAAAGTTGAAAAGGTCAGGTTGGAATGCAAAGGGCCACGACTTTGCCTCTTCCTCTGTTTTCCATCAATCTGCACAAAATCGGAACCAAAGTCTTCGTTCATTGTGCGGCGGATCAATTTTGACCCGTCGTTCAAAGTCCGCTTCAAATGTCGTCGGTGATGATGCAAAGAATGATTGCAATACTCCCAGGAGTTTACTAACAAAAGGGATGAAATTCGAGATGGGGGACACATGGCGGATGGAGTAGCGACATTCCTGCTCAACAAGCTCTCAACGGCGACAGAAGAAGAAGAGTATCTGCTAAGAGGCACAAAGGTTGAATTGGAGAGCATCACGGCATTCTTGAGAGTTACAGATGGAATGGAAGATAGAGATTCCGGGTTGCGCACTTGATTTTTAATCGGTTATTTCTCTAGAAAAATTATTAAAAATAAAAAAATCATAAAATTTGAAAATCAATTTTGAAAGCCTTGACCAAGCCTAAGAAATCAATTTTGAACCCAAAAAAAAATATTTTTGTCAATTTCTTTTATTTTTCGGCATTTCTTTTAATTAGAAAATACCCCAAAATAAGAAAAATATCATTTTGACCTTAAAAATATGAAAAAATATTCATTAGTCTTATTTTAATTCCAATTGCATTTTGGTCACTTTATATTTCAAAAATTCGATTGGGAGCCCTGAATTCCAAAATTTTGCATTTAGGTCCCTAGTTTACCAAAAATCTCAAATTGAGTCTTCTCTAGCGATTTTCTTACTTTAGTCTAGTTATGAAATTTGATCCTTATGGCTTTAATTACATTCTAGTCCAATAAATTTCACAATTTGAGCATTTTGGGAAATTGACAAAAATATAAAAATATTTTTCATTTTTTTCCCTCACTGTCATTCTAAGTACAATTCATGACCAACCGAGCATATTCATTCAAATCTAAACCCATAACCCTATGTTTTTCATCATTTTAAACACATTGGTTGGGTCGAATTCACCTGAATTGATCGTTAAGGGTCTAGATTGGCCATTTCTCCAATTCAGGTCAAACTTTGAGGGAGGGGATTTTCATCAATTTGGACCAATTAAACCCTAAATCTTCATTGCTAGATGAAACACGTACTATGGAATCCGATTTTGGCTTTAATTTCATAAAATTTGAACATTTGCAGGTCTGATTTGACATTTTTCGAGTGTCCGGGTAGTCGGGTCGGACGGATCCGACGCGATGACCTGGATCACCATCTTCTTCCCAAGCTCTTTTGTGCACGCAAGAACAAAGGCAGAAGGACGATGGCCATTTTAATGCCCATTTGGTGCACGCCGAAGACCACAAATGAAGTCCGCCGGATTACCAACTAGCCCCAGCGCCGTTTGACCACAACACACGTGCAGTCATGTGAGAAGGAAGTCGACAAAGGCTTCCCCGCGCGCACCTAAATTTTCAAGATCGGTGACAAGTCATTTGGACATTTTTTTTTGGTTGGGGGGAGATTTGATTCAGTTACAAACAACAAACAGAACATAGAGAGAGGGAGAGGAGAGACAAAAATGGTCTAAAAACTCTCGAAGGATGCCACTGTTGCAGGGAGTCCGAGAACTTCAAAGCTTCGTGCAGATCAAACGGAGGAGAATCGGAGCTCGTCGCCGGTCCTCCGAGCACCGCGAGACCTCAAGGAACATGCCGAACTCACCTGTTCATGCGCATAACTCCTGAAACGGTAAGCACCATTTTTGCTTGTCCAAAACTCCGTTGGTGTCGGATTTTGATCTAGCTACTCTTTTAAACTTGCTCTGAGCTCTTGGTCATCATGCATTCGTTGCATAAAACCACCCGAGTGGGCTCGAACACTCCGAACCTACATCGAGCTCCGTAGCTCATTTTGAGCATCCTCAAGCTCCATTGATGGCCAAGTAAGTCTCCTCATACTCCTTAGATGTGTTGTTTGACGGTTCATATAGCTTGTTGAACGTTGATTTTCGAAGTTGGATTTCGTCGTCGGAGGATAGGTTCAGCCCGAGCATATTAGACTAGTTTTAGGCGATATTTTGCTCTAAATCTGAAGTACATGCATGCTAGAATGGGTAGAATTGGACTAGTGTCAAAATCGGAGAATTTTGGATTAGTTTTAAGCACTATTAGGTGTCTCCGGGGCATTTTTCGGTGATTTGGCCGGAATGTCAACCCACCAGTCGTCTTCTTAGGCGTCGGGATTGACTAGTCAACCTTCGTTAACTAGTCAATGCTGACGTGACGCAATGTGGCGTACTGGTGGTGACCAAGTAGCAGCCAGGTTAGCAAAGTTGATTACAACATATTTCTTGAAATAAAAAATATAAATGCTGGTCGGATGGACACGATCTGGCCACGTGTCATGATCTTGTAATTTTGAAATTAAAAAATTTATTTTCTGAAATAGATCTGATTTTTTAATAAAAAACAAAATCCAAATCACGGGTGGACATTGTGCCACGTGTCGCGATATAAAATTTTCAAAAATAAAAATCATTTTGGATATAAAAATTATTTTTTAATAAAATATTTTCTGATTGGACAATCGTGGGCTTGCCACTTGTCCAGATCTCGGCCATAAAAATAAAAAATGCTAGAAAATAGAAAATAGTTTTTAAAAAAATATAAGAAATACCCAAAAATACCAAAATTGTATTGTTTTAGGCCGACCCGAGACCCATACGGTCTAGGCCGAACACTCTTGAGGTGTGGATCGGGTTGACCCAATTTGGATAATATATTTTTAATAAATTAAAAAAATAATTCGAAAATGATTAAAATATCCAAAAAATTAGAAAATTCATTAAAATTCATTTAAAAAAATGAAAAAAATCCCAAAAAAATTCAAAAAATTTGGAAAATATCAAAAATTAGGAAATATATCTATTCAACCAGCCAATCTTATTTTTGATTATTTTTCCTTCTAATTCTTCCACAAATGATGATTTTGCTCATTATAGGCAAATCGTTCCAAAAATTCAAAAAATTCATGAAAAATATCAGAAATTAAGAAATGGGCACATTCAACTATCCAATTCTATTTCTGACAATTTTGATTCGAAATATTTTCTAAAATGACTATTTTGCCCCTTTGGACAAAGTATCTCAAAATCTTTCCAAAAACCTCTTCTCTAAACTATTAGGGTTATATTAAGGATGCCATGTATTGATTGCATCCATTTTATCTGCATGTTTGGATCCCTAGTTGCGCTCTACTATTATTGGTTGTGATCGATAAGCTAGATGCTCCCACCTGCATGAAATTTTAGCTTTTTGGACTTTCCTCACCCAAAATTGATCCTGCATGAAATCAAGTTAGGAAAATCAGTTAACTTAGGCACAGAAAGGGTGTTAATGCAACATTAGCGTAATTAAGTCCTCGTTCTCAAATTTTTTATTCCATTTGAGTCGTATGGCTTCTCCCACCACCCGACGATATTTTCGATCTATCTTCCCTAAAGATTGGTGGCGATTCCAAAAGTATGTACACTTACGCACATGTCATTTGACCATACTAAGGTTGAAATTGCTTTAAATCCCGCTGTCGCACGACTTGGGAGAGTCCAAGCCGACCTATGGATCACCATAGATACTTAGACACGGTAATCACCCCTAAACTCCTCACTTCACTCTAGATGAGGGTCGCGACACCAAGACTTTAATGTTTGGGTGAGGCTAGTTAGAGAAGTTGCTTATGACATTGAGGATGCGCTTGATGAACACATGGTGAGCCTCGAGCTGCGCTGCTGCTGTGGAATTCGAACCTACCTCCAAAAACTCGCTTGCCTGTTCAAGAGATTGAGAGAGCAGCGTGAAATCACTCGACAGATATTCAACATCAAAACCAAGTTGCTAAGTATATCAGAATAGCACAGGAGGCACCACTACAGGTTCAATGTCGTAGAGCTACAAAGGTCGAGCTTGGTGTCCACATATGACGCATGGGTCGATCCTAGAGGAAATGCGCTATTACCTGAGCTGATCGGAGTTGAAAAGCCAAGAAATCAGCGTACGGAGTGGCTTGTTGGAAGAGATTTGAAGCTTGAAATAACTTCTGTGGTTGGAATAGGTGGTCTAGGGAAGACTGCCCTGGCCAAAAAAGTATATGATTGTGCAGTTGTGCAGAGGCATTTCATTAGTCATGCCTTGGATCACCATTTCTAGATCATTCAACGTCGGATATCCTCTAAGAGACGTGAAAGAGCAATTGTTCGAAGAAATTAAGCTAACAATTCCAAGCAGAGCAAGCAACATGAATGGGAATAAGTTGATGGCACTCACCAACGAATTCCTTCAGCAAAGGAGAAACTCGATTGTCTTCGACGTTGTTTGGACTTGGAGCTATCATGCGCGGGAGCTGATAAGATACGCATTCCCTAGGAACTTCCATGCTAGTCGGATCATGGTCGCAATACGATTTCCTGATATAGCATCAACTTGTTATGTCAAGTCACCAGACAAATTTCATTATCTGCAGCGTTTGCCTCCTGGTCCTGGATGTTGTTCTGCAAGAACGCATTCCAAGGAAGTTTATGTCCTCCACACTCGTGCCAGATTTTATAGAAGTGTGCAGGATTGCCTCTTGCCATTGTCACTTTCAGGTGTATTCTAACCATGAAGGGCACGAGTAAAGTGGACACACAATCTTGGTGATGAATTAGAAGGGAATGGTAAGCTTTTGGAGAAAGATACTGTCAATTGTGTACTCTGATTTGCCTTACTATTTGTAATCTTGTCCTTAAACCTAAGCATTTTTCCAGATGACCCTATAAGCCGGCATATGAGGCTCATCCGTCTGTGAATATCTGAAGGCTTCGTGGAAGCGAAAGAAGGCAAGACAATGGACGAAGGTGCAGAGAAGTACCTTCTAGAGCTTCATGATAGAATCTTGATCCAAGTTGCGAGAACAACCCCGACGGGAGGATCCATGCTTTTGTGTACATGACATCTTGAGAGAAATCCTACTGACAAAAACGAAGGAGGAAAATTGGCGACAATAGCTAATCCAATGATCACAAATTGTTCCAGGGAGAGAGGCCCGGCGCATTGCCATCCATATTAGCCTGGCCGATATACATTGGAGTAAGATCAATACCATTTTATTTTGCTCCCTACCTGTGTTCGGATTGCCAAATATACCGTCAAACTCCTCTGTATTATACCTAAGGAGTGCTCCTCTAGATTCATTTCCTAAGGAGATTATCAAATTATACCATATGAAGCATTTAAGCTTGAGATGTACACGGATAAGGAAGCCTCCAAGTTCGATAGGAAACCTACAAAAGCTAGACTTTGGACCTGAAGAAAACCTTGGTGTCCGAGTTGTCCCTGACGCCTTTGACATCTCTCGCTCTACCAGTATGAGTGGGGGCTGGACTTGTACTATCACAAGCATGGCTTCAAATCGAGTGCGGGAATTAGAAGCATTGTGCTGCTGCAAAAGCGCTGCTGCATCGATGAGGACCGAGACAAATGGAACGCTCCAGGACATTGGATCGATGAGCCAGCTGATGAAGTTGAAGGTCGGAAACTTGAGCATGGAAGATGGAAGGCACTTTGGTCCTCCATTCAGAGTCTGAGCAAACTTCGCGTGTTGTCTCTACGTTCTGTCCGGTCGGATGAGGCCATCGACATTCAGCACTTGACACCACCGCGTTTCCTTCAATGGGGGTACTTGGAAGGGCCTCTGGAGAGAATATCCTCCTGAATGTCTTCCCTCCTAGCATAGTGAGCTTGTATTTAGGCCACACTAGGCTAAACTGTGACCCATCGAGTCCCTACAAACTCTGCCAAATCTCGTGGAGCTTCAACTTGGCGATGCTTAAGAAGGCAACTCGTTATGTTTCGCTGGAGCTGGATTTCAGAGGGCTGAAACTATTGTGGCTGATCAAGTTGGAGAATTTGAAATGCGCGACAGTGGAGAAGGGCACGATGCCGATTCTCGAGAAGCTGACTCTACGCCGCCGCAAATTGCTGAAGAAGATGCGTCCGGCGTCCAGGATCGGAAGGCTTTCTAGCCCGAGAGTGATTGCCTTAGATGACATGACACGCGAACTCTCTTCTCGAGGCCGAATCAGGACGGAGATGAGATGACTTCTCACATCTCAAAAGTTACCGTCGAGAGTAAGGTTACGTGTACTTAGACTTATTACAAGCAACGAGCACCCGCCGGAAGGTCAGTAAGAGAGATGCTACTAGGTGCTGATCTTGCTGCCTCAACCGGTGCAGGAAAACTGAGTACTTTTGAATCTGCGGATTGGGCTTCAAACGATGCACAGTCAGACTATGCATTCTGCCATTTTGTTGCTTAAGTGTTACATTTTTTTTTTGCTAGTCCTTGGTCGGGAAGTACCAATACCCTTCGAAGGCCTCCGTGTCGTGTCATATCATATCATGTCGTGTCGTGTTCGATACTCCGATACTCTCCACATACCAATGACACCTAATTAGCGCTCTAAACATGCCAGCGATACATGAGTCCAGCATCCTGATATGCCATTTTGACATGGACATGATCAATTTTAAGTATTTTCAACAAATTAAGGGTCGAAATGTAAATTTATCAAAAAAATATACTTAAGCCATATATTCAGCTACCTCAAAATTATTATACCCAACTAGCCAAAAAAAAATACTTAATTGTGAATCCCAAACATAAGAATAAGAAGAAGAAACTCAATGCTAATATTTTTATACATGCATGATAATTAATTATTTATGTATAAAATATACATTTAATTTATAATGTGTCCCAACGTGTCGGAATTCTTTATTTTTTTAATGACATGTCGTGTCGTGTTGCGTGTCGGTGTCGGTGCTACTTATCCATGGTGATTCACTCATTTTTCGCTTAACTCTGAGGATACAGGTTTGTAGGCTTAGGGCACGCATGGCAACACTTCTACTTTAGAAATCAACTACTAGTTAGAAGTTGATTTTTTTTTTACTTCTACTCAAAAGCATAAATTAATTTTTCTACTTCTGCTCCAAAGTTGATTTCTGATTTAAAAAATAGTTTGGTAATGGTTGAAAAATTTCTACTTTTGAAATATTATTAATGCAAAAATTTCTATGAAAAATTATTATCGGCGGTTGAAAAATTTCTACCTCATTTTAAAATTTTAAGATTTATTTTAAAAATGATTTTTATCATTAAAAATATTATTTACTTTTTAAAGATAAAAATTATTTTTTATTTTTACTTCGGTGGCAGGAGACGACGACTTTGTGGAGGCAGCCGCGGTAGCGGTCGACGATTCCCCGATAGGGTGGGGTGTCAGTGGTCAGCATTTGATGATGGTTGTGGGTGGCAATGGGTGGCGAGCGGCGGTTGGCTAATGGAGGTTTGTGGTGGGCAACGGTGGGCAATGGTTGGTGGTTGGCAATGGTCGAGGGCAGTAATGAGTGGCGACTGGTGGAGGTCGACAGTAGACGGCGACCAACATGGTCAGCGGCGATGGTGGTCAACGGTTGGCGATGAGGAGTGGTGGACGATGGCAAGCGGCGGCGGACAGAGGCGAGCGTGGTCGAAAAAAGAGTAAAGACATAATGAAAAGAGGGTGAGGTGAAAAGTACTTCTTGAGTTAAGTTTTTAACTTCTCAAATTGAGGAAAAATAATTTCATAAGTAGAAATTTCTTTTAGAAGTAAAATATTTTATCAAATAGATTTCTACTTCAAAAGTCAAATTACCAAACGGATTTTTGCTTTAGAAGTACTTTTGGAGCAGAAATCCACTTCCAGAATGCATATCCCTAATGGGTCTTTTGTTGTTTTCGTGTGGACACGGATCAAGCTGAAGAAAATGGGAGATGGTGAAAAGCAAAGATCCAATTTCAGCTAAATAAGTCAAAATCCAATTTCTTTTTCTCTGATCATATTTAAGGATTCGGGTCAGGAGTCCAAGCCCAACGCTTCCTGCTCAAGATTGGGCCCAATGGCCCTTTCCCTCTCATTCAAATGAGATGAGAACACTAAGGCTGCGTATGGTAACCATTCTCATTCTCTGATTCTGTTCCCTGGAACAGTAAGGAATGAGAATCATGTTTGGTAACCCAAATAATTCTGATTCTGATTCTGTTCCCAGAATCAGTTTTAGAGAATCAGAATCAGTTTTAGAGTAAAATCCAAAACCAAAAAAAAGTTGGTTCTGAAAAAAGAATCAGTTTTGACAATCACAAAACATAATGAAATCTCACATCCTTCACTTTTTCCTTTCAATTTTTTCGTCACTTTTCTCTCAACCTAATAAAAATAAAAATAAAAAATTTTGAAAAAAATTGAAATTTTTTTAAAAAATCACAAAAAATTTAGAAATTTCCTAAAAATAGAAAAAGCTTAGATTATGCTAGTTTGACCTCATTTTCATAAATTGAGGCCTAAAAATTAGAAAGAAAAACAGTTTTTCAAAATATAAATTTTGTACAGTTATCAAACGCGTTTCTGGTTCTCCAAAACTCATCCAGGAACAGAATCAGAAAAAATCATTTTAATCAGAATCAGTTTTTGGGATCAGAATCGTTACCATACGCAGCCTAAGTTTTCGAAGAACTTTTTCAAATTCTCAAGTGTAATAATCGGTCGTTCCTATGGCAAATCCTCTTTGAAAAATAACAACTGTCTTAAGCACATGCTGATTTTTCTTTTCTCACTGTTGTGTCTGGACAAGAGAGTGCAAGTTAATCTACTAGCAAAGTTAGCCGCCACATCTCATCTTATCATGCAATACTATTAATTTTGTATGGTAAAAAATTTAGTGTGAATTCAAAGTTTCTTCTGCTTTTAATTTTCAGCTTCGAAATAGACTTTTATTTGTCTGGATGCATTTTATCTTATGCGTAACACCCTCCTTTTTTTTTAATCTGAAAACAATTACCATATTTTAGAAAGCTTCTCCTAATACCTCCAAAATCAATTATTGGACAGGAAAGTCGATCAATAGGCACTTTTTCTCCCTCTAGAAAACTAGCTACTTAGGGTGCGCGTGACAACCATTCTGTTCCAGAAATAATTTCTAGAACAGAAATCGATTTTTCTATTTCTGCCAGAAACAAAAATTTTTTGTTTCTGGTTTTGGGTCAAAATCTGTTCTGGAATAGATATTTGTTTTAGAAATAAAAAAAAACAGATTTGCATTGATAAACGAGTTTCTATTCCACATCTATTTCTGGAATAGGTTTGGAATAGAAACAGAGAAATGGAAACGTTGTCATGCGCGCGTTATGTCGTCTGTTCTTTTGTTTTGTCACGCGGTAGGAAATTAATGGATATTGCCTATCTGGCCACCCAACAAGCGGCTTATCTAGGGATATTAATTAGGACAGGCAAGGCCCACTTTTCTGTTTTCGAAAGTCAACACCCAAACAAAATCTAATCGCCACGACACGTTTCTGCTTTTCTCTAGAGCGACCCATCATTAATTTGGTTGTTGGGGGGGTGCTTTGGGAATGAAGTATTGAATGTTTTTCAGATTGCTGAAAAGAATGGACGTTGTCCTTTGAACCAACATTACCACATTCATGGACAGATCACAACAAGTGGACAGATGCTAACAAGCTATTATTTTCCTTTTCATCTCCACAAATGAACTTGATTAGCGGGTAACTTCTTATAGCTAATTAGGTTCTCACCAAAATGATATTGGTGGTTGAGCGTTGACTTTTTTCTTTTTTTTTTAATTCGTAAAGATTGAGTGTTGGACTTGAGTTTCTTTAAAATTTATCCAAATCAAATGAATGTGGTCCACTGATGTATCATATTTAGATTATCTTTTCTCAACATAGCAGCGCTTAAAGGACACGTAAGGGAGGGTGTCAATGCGGACCAAAATTAGTATTTTCACTCGCCAAGTAGTCTCTGAACTTTGGTACAGTTATTAAATCGACCGTCGATATATATATTTTTAATTCAGTTGTACTATCTAATATTTTTTTTTGCTTGATATGTCTTTATGTTAAAAAAAAAACTTAAGAGCGTATGCTAATGTGGAAGTTAATGGCAGTTTATTTGCCATCAAGGGTCCCAAAGTTGTCGTTTTGTGGACCAAACAGCTGGTCTAGATAGTTCGAGGTCAAACTTCTTCTTTTTTTTTCGTGATTTTTTGAACATACAAAAAGTTATCTTTATTAAGGTAATGAAGCCCTTCCTGCTTGACCAGAAAAAAGCACTTATCCGGCTCAACCTCCTCCGTCGGCCTGGCTAGTCGTCGAAGAGCACCGCGACCACACTCGGCAGCTGCCACCACTGGTCACCAAGCGTGGCAACTCCACCAACTTGGCCGCCTTAAGAGAGAAGAGAGAGAGAGAAGGTAGCGGGGGTGCTTGTATCCGGATAGGGTGTCAAAATACCAAATCAGGCCAAATCTATTTGAACCGAACAGAAATTTTCAGGTCGGATTATGGGAAAAACAGGTACATAAACAATTTCGGGCAAGGAAAAGAGAGGCAGAAGGAAATATTCATTTCCTTGTCGACTTGTTTTATTTACCCGTTTCAAAATGATATTTCACTTCATAAAAAGACAAATGAGATGTAGGGAAGGTTTAACGAAGGATTATATCGAACGAAATTCAGAGACGGTGAGGAATATATAAATAAAAAAACACAAAAAGAAAAAAAAAATCTCTAAGGCTGCATTGGGTATCAAGTAAACGTATGTCCTGTGATGATCAAAAAAATAGGGTTAATAACACAAAAATTCGAAATTGGTACACAATGTGACATTTACCCAAAACTCTTTTTTAACCATAAAAATTCAAAATTATACACATGTGATAAATTTATCCCCCGTTAGTTTTCGCTAATTAACGTCAAATTGCTGAGTTAGATGGCATATGACAGTTCACAAGATCTATCAGTTTGAGGTTTTTACCATTTGTTTGTCACAGGTATACCAACTTGGGGTTTTTACCCCTTTTTTTTTGTCACAAGTGTATCAATTTGGGATTTTCATGGTATTAACCTAATTTAACGAAGGCTAAATTTGTCACAGGTGTAATAATTTGAGATTTTCCGAGGTAAAAAAATTAGTTTATGGTAAAATTTATCACAGATGTATCGATTTGCAACTTTTGGTGGTTAAAAAAATAGTTGGGTTAAATTTATCATAGGTACACCAGTTTGGGAGGTTTTTTATGATAAAAAAATAGTTTAGGGTAAATTTATCATAGGGTTATTAATTTAAACTTTTTCACGGTATTCACCCAAAGAATAAGGCCACAATAAGAATTTGGGCAAGCCATCCTGTAGGTCAAAAGAATGGATGAGCGCAAATGACGTGTTAGTTTTGCTTAGTGGAGTACCCAAAACACTTCCATCCCGAATGACAACGCTTTCACTCGTTCGCGACACAAGATTGCTTGCTAATCCAAGCAAGTTCCTCGCTTGATATTCCATTCCATAAGCGAAGATGGCAAAGAGGATATGATTATCGTGGTAAACACGATAAAGACTAAGGCGCGTTACATGACGTGGGGGGTCGATGATCAGTATGAATGTTTGTACGTCGATTCATCATTGCCTTTGTAAATATTCTAGGATCTTCAAGAGAGAGAATGAGAATCAATAAAGTCTACGTTCTTGCTCAATTGACTTCGTTACTAACTTATTAGAGTCAAGGGTATTTATACCCGAACAATAAGTATATGAAAGGGAATAAGCACTCCTAGATAATACCCAATATCAAATAATGTCCGTAATATCTGATAATGCCTCTAAAAATATTTTCTAGTAAGGAAATCTATCTCCATCAATGGAGCAACAATGTAGTCTCTATTGATTCTTCTTCTCTCCTTGAAGATCTTAGAATATCTCACATTATATCATAGTGTTCAAATCTTTCTAGGTGTTGTGAAAGGAGTGATAGAATATTTAAATATCAAATCACGCCTTGTCTAATAGCTTAAACTTTTAAAATAATTAGCAATGATCCTACAAATCTCATGGCCTTAAACGCTCAAATTCCAGCTTTTTAATCCATGACACATGGATTGGAAAGAAAAATCCACCATCACTTTTTTGGGGGATAATTTTTCAAAAAGTCTTAATAAACTCATTGTACTCGGCCAATTCATTCAAAAGCCTTTGATGATTCACCAATTTAATCCTAAACCTCTAGATTGTGTCAATTTAGTCATAAATCTATTTATTTGGATAATTTGTCGGAAGGACTGCATTGGCAAATCGTGACACAATTGAAAAGTTTAAGACTAAATTGGTATAACGTAAAGTAATAAAATTAGAATAAATTCACATAATTGAAAATTGTATGACTGAATTAGCTATCGTACGTTTGCGATTTTTTTTTTTTATAATTTTTTTAGAGCGGATGATCAATTTTTTGGGTTTGTAGTGAGCATGAGCTGGCGGGAAGAAGACCCTTATCCGTGGATTTCCTTTTCGTTCCACTCCCGCTTAGCCATCGCAAGCTGGATTGATGGGGAACACTTTCATGACCTTCAATGATCTTTGTGAGAAGATGGATCTCAAAGGGGACCCCCCCTTCTTCCCCCCTTGTCTTTTTAGATGAAATGACACACCTCCCATCTTTGCTTTGCATTATGGATAATTGAAGACGTCAATTTCAATTCATTGATTTTTTTTTTTATAACACCGAATTGTAATATACCTAAATTTGGGCAGCAACGATTCACATCATAATACGTAAGGATTGATGGACTAGGGGTCGTAATATAAACGCACCATCCATGTATTCTCCGACAAAGCAACAGCCACCGATCAAAATAATATGTAATTCACTTACCTAACCCCACGAGGGCGGAACTGATCACCGGAGTTAGAGTGCTCAGACAAGGTACGTCTCCTAACAGGCTTAGAACCCTAGAATACTTGATAAATAACAAGTTAAAGGAGATTTTACGGTTTTTCACTGCATCGATTGCTCTAGTGTTATGCACAATCAATGTCTTGAACGAAATTGGGGCCGCTATTTGGCCGGTCACGATTAGATCCCGTGGAATCGCCTCTTAGCATTATTTGGAATTTCAATGGCCATCCACCGAACCCCCGCTCTTAAAATCAGGATTGTCGGCAACTTTTCTTATTTTCTATTTATTTTATTAGCACTGATTTTATCCTAAACAAAGAAATTTAAGGGCCTTGTTTACCGTTATCGTCAACTAAATTTCTACGCTCACGTATAACTTTTTTAACATATTTTCTCGAAAATTGACCAAATTTTAAACTCCGAAGGAAAAAAAAAAGGAAAAAATTCGTTGCTTAAACTCATGGAATTTGGAATCACTTTAACACAATCAAAATATTTATAAAAAGAAGAAGAAGAAGAAGTCTTAGTCTTAACGACGCTCGAGGTAGCAAAAACACGGGTTAAGTTAACACCGGCATTAACGGATCGAACCCTTTACCGAACTATAACTTATTTTTGAATTAATGAAAACGAGCTCCAAAACAAGGGCCTTCGCCGACAAAACAAATTAGCACAGAAACAAGAAAATTTCTGTCGGAGAAAAGGGCCAAAGCAAAGAAAAAAAAAAAGGAAGAAGAAGAGAAGAAAGGTCGAAAAGTTCCTTTAAGAAGGGGGCGGTCAAAAAGGGTAGGCAGAGCATCGAAAGATAGCCAAAGAGACAAAAAAAAAAAAAAAAGAAATACAAAAGGAAACGAAAGGAAGGAGGAGAGGAGGAAAAAGCAAAAGGCAAAAGCAGCGATCATCGTGAGGAGAAATTATAGCTTTGATCGCGGGGGGGGGGGGGGGGGGGGGGGGGGGAATCCGAATCGTCGATTCGAATCAGATCGAACGCACACTTGGATGGTCTCATGGAAGTGCAATGTGCCTTTGTGGGGGTTAGCTTTGGCCCCCCCCAGCCCCACCACTTTCATACATCCTTTCCTGGATCCGGTAAACCGACCAACCATACCGCCATCCCTTACGTCACCCTCAATTTCCCGGTCCATCGATCCAGTCAGTAGACTAGACACTTGGTAGAACAAGTTTCGCTTCCCACTTTCTTCCTCCCTCCCTCTTTCTCCGGATGGGATTAGCGGCGGTGATAGGGCCGAGGCCCACCGCCACACCATAGAAACGCACTCTTTAATCCAAACCCGCGGGCCCGCCGCTGACCGCGGGAAGTTTTTGGAGCGAGGCTTGCGTCGGCGACCAGCGACGCCCTCTCGTGCCGTGATATGCTGTCGACCGATCCTGGTGGTTCTTTAATTATTTGATGATTCCAATCAGGGGGGTGCTTTGTGTGGGTCATGTACCAAACGAGAGACCCATGCTAAGCACCCAATTCCGATAATCCTACAAAAAGAAGGCTACAGGAACAACACCGAAAATGAAATAGCCAGGAGAACGATACCAAAATTTCAAAAACACTCGAGCAAGGCAAGATCGAACGCAAAGAAAAATGGGCGATCAGAATAAACCGTACAACAGCAGACTTCGAAATATGGAGCTAGAAATGAAAGGAAAAATATGACACAAGCGTGAAACCAGACCAAACCACTCTCAGTGG
>JAGVVM010006437.1:0-22479 GCA_019149425.1 Psidium friedrichsthalianum
AAAGCTCAATTCTTGTTCCCGGAAAGACAGGAGATTGGCATTCAAAGATAAGGACAGACTTGCTCTGATCCATTATCGATCTATAAAAGTCAATTCTCGGATCCTCATGGATGTACAAATTCGACGGCTAAGTCGGGTCTCATTGTTTGGCGTATGTGGTTGTATGTCATTATCATTTTAGTGATGTCTCTTTCTTTTATAGTTACACACTAGATTTACTATAACGCTGTACAGTTAGCTCTTGATTGTTTTTGTTTAATATTTAGATTATTGAGCATTGTCAATCTTGGCTTTTCTTCCCCTTTCGCTGTCTTTTTAACTTATCTTCTTCTCTATTCTAATATCTCGAAATGCTCTCGTTTAAAAAAAAAAATTAAAGTAGATCTCATTTTAAATAAAATCAAAATGCCGTCGAAAAAAAGAAACCAATCACAGATATATTAGGACTGGAGGAGGAGAAGAGAGACAACCTTCGCATCGGATCTGGCGGTGCTTGTCGGGGTTTGGTCCATCTTTTAACACCTAGGTTCTCTCTCTTTGTGAGAGAGATGGCGAGCGGAATGAAGCGTGGTGGCGTCCTTAATGGCTCGTCGACTGCGGCGATCGCCTCCGCCCTTGCCCCCACTGCTCGGCGCCGCTCCCTGTGTTCTCGTCCGAATGGGGTGAGTTCGGGTTTTGATTTCCCTCTTGGTTTGTTGATTTGGTTATGTGAGGCTCAATCTGCCGGATTCGCATATCCGCCTAAGCGTCAATTCGATTTGGAGATGCTTTTGTTTTGCCTTTTTTTCCCTTTCTATTGCATTTTGTTCGAATCTCTCTGTTTCTATGTCCTCCCCGCCTTGAAGCGGTGCGAATCGAACTCGGTTCTTGATTTGGGCCCCTAATCATTGCGCGTGCCGGGAAGAGCGGGACTCATTAGCGTCCCCTTCTGTTTTCGGTAAATTCTCCGCGGTGAATTTTTCCTACTACTCACTGAACGTTTCTGAACTCATTTTTGTTAGGGATGTTCTTCGAGTTCGCACGAAGATAGCGAGGGTGCCGGGGATGGCGGTGACCCTCACCGATCGAAACAAAGGAAAAAATAGGAAAAAAGAAAAATAAAATGACGAAAATACTCTTGATCATGCCTTTCTTTAGAATAAGGTCTATTTTAGGTCTATATTTAAGAAAATGATAGCATTTTATGTTTTTATTTGGAAATTTTCCTCATTTTTTCTCTCATTTTAGGACGATGCTAGCGTGAAGGTCCACTGTCATTGACAATGGATGGTGCTTTGCTTGCCACAAGTTTGTGTTTCGCTAATAACGAAAAAAAAAAGTGAAAATTTTTATGGCAAGCATGACTCGGTCTAGACTATGCGATTGTCAGGCAATGCTTTTTCTTTTCGGAATTTTCAAGTCTTGTTTTGCCACCTGGTCCCATCCTACATTGGTTTGTCCTTTCTTGGTATCATTTTCTCTCCCCCTCTTTACGAATGTTTGCCATCTTTTGTACTATTAATTTTTAAATGATTTTTAATGGGCAAAGGACACCTAGAGTATCATATGTGTGCGCGGCGCTTATTTTGATGCCAATAATTTTTGGACCGCTTAAACGCCAAATCAGAGAAAAAACGATCACTTGAGTATTAATTTCGACCAAAAATGATCACTTAACTGTTAATTTCAACTAAAATCATACATGGCATTTTTTTTTATTAATTTTTAATACTAGTGGAATTTTTTTTTAAAAAAAGTCAGTCCACTTGGCTTCCACGCGGAAATTTTTTTTAAAAAAAATTCAACATGTGGAGCCACATGGAATTATTTTTGTAATATTAAATTAAAATTCGAAGATATGCTAAATAACTAAAAAAAATAAAAAATTTAAAAAAGGAAATTGCTAGGTTGCAATAGCGAGGCCTCCATTGCCGCCCACCATTGCCGTTAATGGCTGGCAATGGGTGGGGGGCGGCCAATGGGGTCGAAGGATCCCACCCAGCCACGACGAGGGCCTTCCAAGCCTCATCGCTGCAACAAAGTTATTATTTTTTTTTTTTAGCTTATGTTCAGTTTTTTTTTTTTACTTTTGACTTTTTTTGTTATTGCTGGTTGGGATACTCCAGCGAGCCACCTAGATGCCACGTCAGATTTCTAGCGAAGTTTACCGAAGTTGCATTAACATAACCGTTTTTTTTAAAAAAAAATTGATATTTAAGTGATCCAAAAAAAATATTAACATTAAAATGAACACCGTACACAAATATTGACACTCCATATATCTTTTTGCCTTTTTTCAATGTATCATATAGCTAATGATTTATGAAAGACATTAGTTAGGACAAATGCAATAAAATAACTTTTTAAATTACCCCCCAAAAAGAAAGAAAGAAAGTACCACCTATGTATAGGAAAGATAAAATTTTCATTTTCTCCGCTCCAAGTCGCAAGACTCTGAAATTTAGTTGATCACCAAAAATGGTATAGTCACAGATTCTAGGGCTTGTTATTGTAAAAAACAAAAACAAATTTGTGCATATCCTCAGCATCTAAGGCTTTGTTTGTTTCAAAGAAAATGAGCGATTTGAAAAAATATTTTCTAAAAAGTAATTCTTATGTCGCTTAAAAAATGAATACATAAATTATTTTTTTTCATCTAACCGTATTATTTTTTTGTCGAACGAAATAGTTAGGCATAACATTGTTATCGATGACGAAAATATTTTTTGTTGAATAATTTTTCTAAACGATATAAACAATGTTTTCCAAATTAAAAATTAAATGCTTTTTTCATGAAATAAATGAGCCTAACTACTTGAATAACTTCGCTGCGGATCAATTAAAAATGCCTTTAGAAAACAAGTAGTTCATGACACTTAGGGCGCATATGACAACATTTGTATTTTTGCCTTTTTTTTTTTGGGAACAAGTTTCGAATAGAACTTTTGTTTGATAATGCAATCATATTTTTCTATTTTTGAGACAAATTTTGACCTAGAAATAAGTTTATAATAGAAATGAGAAGTAATAAATTTTCTACTTTTCGATTTTTGGAACGAAAACAGAATTGAGAATTCTCATTGCTCAATCCTCTTTTTCACGTTCCTACCGCCAGTCGCCGTTTGCCGGTTGCCTGCCGCAATCTCCATCCTTGGTCATTATCTGTCGATCGCCAGCCGTCATTCTCGTCTGTCCGCCGTCGGTCTCCTATCCTTGGCTGTCGTTCGCTGGCTACTATGGCCCTCTGATGACCGCCAGTTACCGTTCACCATCCGTCGTACTCAAGTATCCAAAATGTAGAAATTTTATGTTATTATCAAAAGAATTTCTGTTCATATAACATAAATTTTGTGTCGTTGTCAATCGCATGTCTATGTTCAGATACAAAAAATCTATTTCTAACCAGAAACAAACCCGAAAAGAGAATGATTGTCCATTCTCATCCTTAATGTAATGATTTATTGGATGTACCATCACAATAATGCTTTTTGGAGCGCCTAAATATCTCTGATGAGAGTTCATTGTGCTAACCAAATCTTTCACCACTACGAAACTTATTGTATCTTATAAATTCACAGTCCATTCTTGCGGGAAATATACCTCAACTAAAATGGTCGTCTAGATAACCATACAAAGGGACTTGAAAGAAAGTGTATACATATAGTTAGACCTATCAACTAATATGGTTGTATAAACTCATTTCTTAACACTCATATATGATAGATTGAGTTATTAGATAGTTTAGTTTATATTCAATAAATGAGTCATAATGTGTTGAAACATAAATAAAGCATTAAATGGGTCATAAATAGATTTATAACTTACTTATACCAATCTATCTCCATGACTCTCTCCTCATTCTCTCTCATCCTCACTCGATCTCTTGTTCACTACTCCGCCACTCTCACCTTAGTTTGGATATGAGTTTTTCTATATTAAATTAAATATGAAAGTGTTTTGAGAATATAGATCAAGTCGGGTGAGGTATAGGTTGGATATAAGCCAAGTTTAGTATGAGTCATTAAATTTATATTGTGATAAATAGGTCATAAGCAGGTTAAATGGGCCTATTTGAGGCCGACAATTTATGACCCAACCCGAACTTGCTCCGACACACTCATTTGACATGTCTACGTATGGTCTTGAGACAAATAGTGTTACAATAATCGAAAAATTGAGAATTATGTCATGATGTGAAAGTATAGAACACAGCACTACCCCCTAAGTTAAGGGCTTGAATATTTAGGCACATGCAGCCAAATTACAATTTCAATAACATTATCCCAATAAAATTATATAATTTCTTTTTCTCTCTCCTTCCTCTCAAATGATCCACAATGTTCTCTTTTGATTGGCCCTTCTCTTCCTTGACAGTCAAATCCGGCTGCTGATTTAACAAATCACACGTGATTTACTTGTCAAACCAGCCATTAATAATGACCAAATTTTTTTGTTTAATTTTGAATTTGGCATTTGAAAATTAATTAAGAAAGTCCATTGATGATGTGTGCTCCAAGATTGCTCTAACTATTTTCACGTATGCGACCACTTAAAGCTTGCTATATTTTATATCTAGTTATAATTTTTTAATTCTAGATGTCCCTATCTTGTTTGACAAAGAATTATGGAAAAGACTAGAATGAACGTAGACGTCTTATCTAGGAAAGTACATGGGCATCGACTTCATTAGAAAAACTTTTTATACATTTAACGTTCGACGTGTAATGTGTGTTCTTTCAAAAATGTTTTTTCCGTGCCATAGGGGACATAGTAAAAATTCTACTTACTATAAACGATTTGCATGTCCTTTTTGTTTACCTTCTTAATTTCCCATCGAGCACGTGGAAATTACTTTTTTGGGTTAGAAGGAAATTTTCATTTCCCTCGAACATGTGGAAATTGGCTTTTCCACTATTCAATGGAGTTAGTTCGCCACCTCCTAGAGTACGAGGAGAAAATCCATCATTGTCATGTTGAAATTAGGAGGATATCTTTAAACTCTGTATATTTCTCGAAAATTAATAATTTTAAAAATGTTATTTTAATTTTGATCATTCTCATTTTTTTAAAGTAAGGTAAGAAGTATGTTGATCAGTAATGCACGGATAACAAAACCAACCCGGCCGTACACCACAACGTGTTACAAAAAGTGCAAGGGCAGCCCAGTAGAAAAAGGAAATATACACAAGTAACAAAGAGGCAAAATAGATGGCCAAAAAAAACTGTGCGTAGCAAGGCTGAAAAGAGTAGCCGAAGATCAATCGAAATTGAAGTATTGATGCACCATCTAGCTTGCATCTGTCGGTTTCTAGGTGTATCATCAACATGTTGAATGTCAGACCTTTATCCTCAACAAACTTTCACGAGATGTGCCTTAATAGTGCTAGGAAGAAACTCTTGCTATGAAAGAGAATCTGGTTCCTTTTGATCCGGATAATATGACATAGAGCATCGAAGGAAAATCTAACATGCTCTAGTAAAAGAGCTTGGCTACTAATATGCTAGAACGCCATTGAAGGTTGTCGTACTAATTAAAATTTTTGCCAAGCCAATTACATCTGGTAGAAAAAATAGAGCCAGGCAACCATATAGCGGCAGTCAAAATTAAAGATGTGTCATAGATCCGGGGGAACATTCACAAAAGGCACAGACCCATCTCGAATTCTATGATAGCTAAGCAATAAAACCTCAGTTGGCAACCTTGCTCAGGTGATAAGCAAGATGAAAAGGAGTCGATGAGGGGCGATATGATGATCCCCAATGAACCAATGCCAGTCACAACTTGACCTCTACGCGAATAAGATCCCAATGTTGCGGCAATGGAAAAACCCTCGAGGGGGTGCCGCGAGCCATAAAAGAGAATTACAGTTTTGAGGGAAAAGAGAAGGAAGAGGTTCTGACTAAGATCTATGGTTGTCGTCACTTGAGAGGGTGATGAGTTGTGTATAAAAAATCTAGACACCGTAGGCCTTCCGAGAAAGCCAGAGCGATAGATTTTCCATATCAGAAAACGCATCCCCTCGAGTGCTAGGAATCAAACCAGAAGGAAATGTTGCACCTATTGCCAACACGCCCCGAAAAAGATGTTGGTATCATTGCAAAGATCCAGGATCTTCTTCTAAGCCCAAGAACAAGAAGTTGATTTATTAGCGATACAACCGTTCCAGCTCTTCAAAAAAGTCATATGGATCCACTTACACTTACAATGACTCTTTATCTTGAAGAGGATCCATATATGTTTTTAGCATGGCCACTCGTGTAGTCAAGAACCTACAAATCATGACAAACGATGCCCTTACCTTTGCTTTCTTCCTCTCCTTTAAAATGATTTCTTTTCTTCTGAGAATTTCGAATTCCTTCTTCCTCTGAAGTCTCCTCCTTTCTTCATTAGAGTTTTAAAGCTTCTAGTAACTGGGCCATTTCGTTGTCGTCATCTTCTTTTACCGATTATCACATACTGTATTTACATCGTTAGCATTAAAGGCGATAACTTTCTTACCTTTAAATAGGTTTGCATGTTTACGCCTTTAACTTCATAGGACATTAGCGGCCTGTGAGTTTCATCCAGGGGAATAGGTTAACTCCTCATAGTTTCTCGAACTTAGGTCTGCACAGTGATCCATTCTCTGGGAGTGCCCTCAGTAGCTTGTTCACTTTTCAGTATCTATGAAGATCTTTTCTTGACTAGCCAACGCCATTGACTATTTCAATGAATCTTGTGAATATATCTCTTATTGTTTCATCAACTTCATCACAAATGTCACATAATGACCAGCAGGATGTTCATCTTAGTTTCTCTCACACGATCGGTGCTTCATAGATCTTTGGAGGCAATACTAGATTTGTTAGCTGAAACACAAGAGGATATTTGATTAAATTCAATGAAGATAGAGCACATAGAGAAGATGTCTTGCTTTAGAATTGAGAGAGCTTGTTTTTGAGTTTGTTGAAGGTGAGGCAGCAGTAATAACAATTGGATTAGTAGCTGATCTCTAGTAGCAACAACAGGAGCAGCAACTGGGACTTCTACATCATTTTGATCATGTCCCACATATCTTGATCAGAAGTATCTAGATAGGCAAACATTCTGTTCTTCGGTAGTTGTATTACTCCCATCAAAGTATGGAGGTTTGTTAGGTGCTGCGGAATTCATTGCTTAGAAACCACAAAGTCAACCATGATAAGGATCTTTATGCTTTGAAGAAATACACTTCAAATAACAAGCAACAAAACTCTTATTCCAATTGTTTGGGGTAACAATGCAACCTAGAAGGGATGAACAAGTTATTTCGAAACTTTTTCGGATATATGAAAAAATAGTAGTTATAAGAAAAAGATCAGATAAGCAAGTATTTAACGCAGACAGTATCTGAATGTGTGCAAGCAGAGTAAAGACTTAGAGAAGATCAGCACACTAGATATATAGTGGTTCGGCTTATATATCAAGCTTACATCCACTCAATATAACTAACAGCTACGACACGGATTGGAATACACTAGTAAATTGTCTCACAAGTTACAAATAGCATGTGAGCTAATCTTTCTCTCGATAGATCCACTATCTTGATCCAGCCTCGCTACTTAAAAATGTACACTTGATTTTGCACGATTACAAAACAACAGATAATCACAAGATCTTTCTCAGTTAAGCTTTCAAACTAGAACAAATTCTAGAGTACTTTGGATATTCAATTTGTTTTAAGTGATTCGTTACCCCCTTAGCCTTCACGAGCTCCTCTTTATGTAGCCTTCCATATTTTAGCTATTTGAATTTCTTCAAAGAAGCAAGAAAGCCATTGGAGTTCGATGGGACACCTTGTTCTTATGTTGGAGTAGCTTTCTTTCAAGTCAGTTTGGACTTACTTGAAACAGGCGTTGAGATAATGTTCCTTATTGACGGTTTACTGTAGTACTCTGACATAACAGTTGTCTCGAGAAAATTAAAATTCTCCCGTTGGCCTTTCCCATCAATTGCAAGTCACTTCAGCCAATCTTTTTGAAACATCAACTCGTGTGATTTTTATGCCCTTTGTTTGACTAGCTCTTTCAAGCTCTGATATCAAATATTCGGTGATCAAATCTTTTGTGGTCCTCCACGGATGTTTTACAAATAGCTTTAAATTCACTCGATTTTAACTCGATGGGCCATAAAGTGAATCTAGCCATATAAGACAAACATCTACACACCAAAGGTAAATTAAATACCAAAGGATAGTTTTTTAAATGTTTTATGAGATGTTTCCCCAATAATAATGACATATGAAAATTTTTTGTCGTCACACAGTCCACAGTTGGGAAAAAACCAGAAAAAAAAAAAAAAATAAATTTTTAGAAAAAAAAGTTCATGTGAGGATCGATCATGCGTCCCTGTCATTGACTTTCGGCCAAAATTAGCCAGATGCATTAAATTGATAAATTATCCAAAGATTTAGGACTAAATTGGTCCAATTCGAAGGTTTATGACTGAATTGATATCAAGCCAATAACTTTAGAACTTTTTGGGAAAAAAATCGAAGATGGAACAAGGAATTTCATGATCAAAGGTAAACTATGAGTGACTTAAACTCAAACTAATATTCTTGGTATGGAAAATTGCACCCATTGCTATTTTGTCCTTAATATTTAGAAATCAATAGTTTATTCACATAAACTTTCATGAGCAAACAATCTCTAAACCCTTTTTCAATGGAGTTTGAGTTCATTTTCTTGCGGGAGATGGGAAAAAGTAGAGGTGATCAACTGAGCCACAAGCATGGAAATCGAATCGAACCGAATCTGATCTCATGCTCATTCATAAGAGGATAGCTTGGTTCCGCATAAAAGAAGTTTGAGAACCGACCTTGATCGGCTTGGTTGTCCGGGTAGAACATAGAATCAGTTTCAATCGATGTTAAATTCTCATATATGGCCTCTCACAGTTGTTTTTGGGCAGTGAGTCGCAACCATTAAAAAGTCCAATAAAAAACTTAAATAATAGATGAAGAGGAGATCATATGAATATAAAAAATATATGAGATCCATTATCAAGCGATATGGGATAACAATTTTAATAACGACTATTTGATTCACCGATAGGTGTACACGCTCGTCCATCGTAACCTACGGAGTGCTAGAGACCCACAAGTATCTTCACATGAGGCATCAAATGCCCATAATAGAAGTTGGTCAGAATTTTGCTCCTGACTCGATTCGAATTTATGACGTCATGAAAATTGGCGCGGTCCTTTGCCACACGAGAGCAATCCAATTTCCTAAAAATAAGTCAATGATAAGCTCAGAGAAAATATAATCTGATCCTAATAATCATAGAAGAAGATCTTTTTAAGAAAAAAATCATCTTCCAAATATTTTGGCAGGACTTTTGCCCCTATAAGCACTTGCTTTCAGACAAGGCAGAGCGTGGACAGCACAGCAGGTGGGCGGCCAATATAATTTGCTCGATTCCTCGTCCCCTTGCACTCTTGCTCGGCGTCTGTCGCTGTCCCTCTCTCTCCTCTCGTCCCCTCCCTTCTTCTCCTTCCTTTCTTCTTCTCCACGTAAACGAAAACCAGATCGACTCCCTCTCTCTCTCTCTAAACCCTAAGCCCTCGACTTCCATTCGTCTGGGCTTCTAAAGAATGTGAATCATCGCTTCCGAGATTTCGTAGGACAGGACACTTTTTGAATCTCGCTCGCCGTGACGACCCTACACCGCACAGCCATCGAGCTGAGCGGATACGTCGCCCGTCATGGCCATTCGCGTCACCTTCACCTACTCGACCTACATTGCCAAGACCTTCGCCTCCAACGCGGGCCTTCGCGTCGGGAACTGCCGTTTGCTCGAGGATTGCTGGGCCCGGTCTCGCCTCCTCTGCCAGAGCAAGAGGTCGGAACCCGAGCTCAGGCCTCACGCGTCGGCTCCTTCGGCTTCCGCGTGCTCTACCCTAGCAGGAGGGTTGGCGGCCCTGATTGAAGGAGCTCGGTGATCGTCGGCTTAATCTCGCTGGCTAATTCGTTTGCCGGCGGTTCTGTGTTGTTCTCAGTTCTCCAGCGAGGGCGTTTTTGGGATTCGCCCGACGGGCTCTTAGCGGCGGTGCTGCTTCCGGTGGTGGCGTGGGCAGAGGAAATGGCGGTGCGATGTGCTGCCGAGAGCGAGGAGGAGGGTGGTGGTGCGGAGAGATTGAGGAATGGTGCGAGGAAGGGTGGGTTTTCTGCGGCTTTTAGGGGTTCGTGCGGCAGATGTGAGGCGGCTTTTCACTGCTTTGACGGTGGTTTGCTCTTAGATCGCCGTTGGCGGCGAGGCGAGGTCGATACCCTCTACGTCTATGTATCCACTCTCGAAGTTGGCGACCGCATTTTGGCTGAAAAAGTGAGTGCACCGATCATCCCGTTTGCTGTGGCAAAATAATTACTGTTTGGAAAATCAGTGAGTTCTGAGGTAAAGGGTCTTTGGGGTTCTTGTGAACATGGTGTAGGCAGTTCTTATTGTTTTCCCATTGATGATTGAGTCTTGTAGTTTTCCACAGAGCAATCATGGAATTCAAAGAAACCATGTTAATTTGAAATCATCGATGCACAATTGTGATCAAGTTCGTTGATGCTTTTGGGAGACTAATTGCAGCCTAGGACTGGGGGATAACAATGTTTTTCTTCCACAACAAATATTTACTGGTTTAAGCATGTAGAGGGACTAACTAGCGTTGTTGGAATTAATTAAGATGAACAATCCAGGGTTTGATTCTTTCTGTTCTTATAGGAGAGATTTAGCTGAATCAAGAAACAAAGAAAAAACAGATTTGTCTGTTCCCATTGCAAAAGAGCAAGCGAGACTAAGTAGTCAGGGATGAAATGACTTTGCTTTTGCCAATGACTTATCAGAGTTATTGTTTGGATTTTATCTTCTCTGTTTTGGGTGTCAGTTAGGGTTAGATGATTTTGAGTTGGCTAATGTTTTGCTCACTTTCCCTCCTGGCTTTTGTTTTCTTGCAGGTTTCTTACATCTGTTCGACAACCTGAGGTTTCAGGACATTGTAATATTCAAGGCGCCTCAATTTTGCAGGTCTTACTTAGTTAACTTTGATGGGCAATTACGATGGAGAATGCTTATCAGATCAACAAAGAAATTATTGTGTTGGTTTTAAAATTGCGTCAGGAAGTTGGCTTTGGCTCGAGTGAGTGTTCATAAAAAAGGATTGTGGCAAAGGTGGAGATTATGTTGAAGTAAGTTCTTAAGCAGTGCTGGTCCTACTTACCCTCATGAAAGGATTGTGTTCTGTTAAGTAAATTATAAACCTGTTATGCCTGGGACTGCTGAATCTCCATCTATGAATGAATTATTTTTGATGGTCAAATATCGACTCTGGCTTTGATTTTGTAGGTTACCAATGTAAAATTTTGTGAACGGTGTGCTCGTGTGAAGATTTCATCTTAGAGGCAGTGCTTATGAGATGGAGCCAGTGGTAATGTAGTTTATTCAACTGTTCTGCTGTGAATTGCAACTGCGCATTCATGTGTTCTATTACTACAATGTGACCCAAGGTTGATCGGCCAGCACTGACAGACTTGTTTTTATGGATCTAACTGCAGCTTGTGCCCAAAGGATATGTTTTCGTGATGGGAGACAACCGTAACAACAGTTTTGATTCCCATAACTGGTATTTTCTAGTCTTTCAGTTTCTCACAATTGTTACACATGATGACATGATTATCGACGTTGGAAGATCACTGTTTGTCCCGTTAAGAATTGGGTGTGTTTTTAGCACTTATAGTTGACCAGAAATGATAAACTTGGGAGTGTTTTACTTTGGGGATGTGCAGAGTAGAAAAAAACCGACTACCATTCTCGCTATCTTGGAGAATGTTTCTAACTCATCATATCTCGAAAACATTATTTGCAGGGGTCCACTTCCTATCAGGAATATAGTTGGGTAGGTCATGGTTCCGCTATTGGCCTCCGTCCCGGGTACCAGATACTCTGCACGAAGCACGCAGCATCAAGAACAACCATTTCTTTCTCGTGACACCAACTGCTCTGCCATCCAAGGGGAGAATTCATCTACCTTAGTTTTATTTTTCACATTCGCAGTGCATTCACAAGAGATGATGAAACCGCTTAGCTGAAACATGAAAAAAGAAAGCCAGTCCGACTGTGTCTATTCTTTTTGGATCATTATGATTGTTACATTGAGCGTTTCAGCCATCATTCTTTGAATGGATACAGCTTAGAAGGATTATGTTGACCACCGTAGCGACCTGCTCAAATGCAAGAGAGAGAGAGGAAAAGCTTGTCCGCGTTGGTGTTCCAATTAAGTAGTGGTGATGTTGCAATCTGTAGATGACATATTGTCTTCCGTTGTCTCTTTGTCCTGATGAATCTAAACCGTGACAAAAAATGTGGAGCATTGCCAACTATTCAAAAAACTTAAGCTGTTAGATGAAAAACTATTCTCCTCAAGCTTAGTCTTTTTTTTTTTTTTATCGAGATTTGAAAAATATTGAACTCAGGACCTCTATTTGTGATACATGTGAGATTTTGTGGGACATGGTTAAATTATTGTAAAGTTTAAAATGTTAGATGAAAGTATGATTTTGAGTCAAAAAGAAAAGAAAAGATGAAGCATGGTTTAATATTAATTATCGGGAAAAGGTATTTTTAGTGTCAAAAAGTTATGTACGAAGATCAATTGGTGATAAAAGTTTAATCGGATTACTTAAATGCCAAATCGAAGACAAAAAAATCACTTAGTACCAAATCAGAGACAAAATTATCACTTTGGTGCCTCCGGCAAAATTTTCTGCCAAAAGTATCATGGGTCATTAATAATTAATTTTTCAATGTAAAATGACATTAAAAAAAAAGTCCATGTCGGTTGTCACGTAGATTTCTGCACTTTAAAATAAATCAAATTCAATTTAAAAAATAGCTAAAATTTCAATTCGTTTTAAATAAAAATTTTATTAAAAAATTAAAAATAAGCTTAAAAATTTAACAAAAAAACCTTAAAATAAAAAAAAATAAAAAAAAAATAAAGGGACAAAAAGTTTCAAAAACTAGGCGGAGAGGCTTGAAAGCCCTCACCATTGTTTGCCATTTTTTTTTTGAGTTTTTACTTTTTTATTGTTAATTTTTAACCTAATTTTTCAATTTATTTAAATAAATTTTGTATCTTTTGATTTTTTTGAATTTTTGGTTTTTTTTAAATTTTTTAATTGCTAATTGGATCTTGCCGAAGCCATGTCAACCTCGAATATTAATAAAACATTATCACATCAGAATTCTGGTGTATAAATTTAACTTAGCACTAAAGTGATCATTTTTTAAAAAACTCGATAGTTAAGTGATCTGATTGAAATTTTGGCACCAAAAATGATCTCCATAACACAACTTTGACATTAAAAGTGTCCATTTCCCTTTAATTATCTTATCAAACTCAAATTGGGAAATGTTTCTGTATGCCAATTAGGCTTTATTGCTTCCCTAGACATGTTGGTAGAATTTCCATTCATGTTGGAGTGATTATTGTTACAAGCAAAATAAGTTTTAAGATCATACCAAAGAAAAAAAAAGTTCTAAGATGACAAAATGTTTGATAAAGAGCTATTTAATTGAAAATAAGGTTTGGTTTTTTTCACTAAAAAAGAATAATTTAAAAAATATTTGAAAAAATTATCAGCTTCTATCGCTTGCATAAAAAAATAAACAAAAAAATATTTCATTAAACACGAAACTGTGTAGATATAAATTATTATAGACAAAAAAATTATTGACTAATCATTTCAAGTAATATAAGTGGTATTTTTAGGAAAAAATATTTTTCAAATATTTTTTTTTTGCAAAAAATTGGAACTAACAATTGTAAACATTTTCACTAGACAAAACCAAGAAAATTCTTTGCTCAATCATCTCCATTCACAAGGTTTATAAGTCAAGAATCTTACAATGAGATAAAAATAATTTTGCTCGCACTTTTTTCATGTGATGCGTTTAACATTTGAAGCTCTTATTTCAATTCAAGTGCGGACGTAACGTAGGCTCGATTAAGGGATTTAGAAACGACAAGATTCGTTGTTTGAAATATTTTTCATTGAAGGAGTTTGAAGCTGGTAATCATCTCAACATCATTACAATCTTCTCCTTTATCGGAATTGTCTTCTCACCTAGACACTTCATTGATCGAGAGAATTCCGTGTTGACATTCGAAATTTGCGAGGTCACCACCTTTCACCGGACCCCCAACAATTGGGCTTTGCATCAACAATTTTTTTGTTTGGTAAGTTAAGAAATATATCGATCAGAAAAGCTCAAGTTACAAATAAAAAACCCGACTGTATACAACGGTGTGTCACAATGAGTGTAAGGGTAATTTGGGTGAGGAGAAAGAGCATATACAAGCGAGAAAAAGGCCAAAACAATTGGCCAGATAACACAAGCATCAAAAGAGCCAAATAGAAGGTCAAAAAAAAAAAAAATAGAAACGAGTAGTGGAAGATCAATCAAAGATTAAAGTATTAATACCCCCAACTGGCTTGTACTTGCATCAACATTTATTCACACTCTCTCTTTTTTTTTTTTTTTTTGCGAATTTCTTGCGCGCGCGCTCTCTCTCTCTCTCTCTCTCTTTTTCACCAGACTGCTTTGCGATACCTTCGTGGACCAACCAGACTCTCTGGCTTCAATTGGCTTATTTCTCTCTTGGACGGCCAAAAAAGAACAAGTGATGCCCTCTTGTGGGCAAAATGGTAATTCTCCGTCGTCCCGGCACCAAACCTCTGTTCCAGTAACTACCAACTGGATCATATCTCTTGCCTTCCGGCCCGGTGGTCGCCGATAGCTGTCGACGGGAACCGCTCGACTGTGACCAAACAGGCAAACAGCAGAAAGAGAGAGATGAGCGCAAGCTCCACCATAGCCGCTTTCTCTCTCCTCTTCTCTCTCCTCCAGTTAATATCACTATCGTTCCAAGCCCTCACTCCAGCTCTCGCATTCAATGCCTCGTCCCTTCCCTCCAAGACCGCGCTCTTCCTTCAGGTACGTGATCACCCCCACTCCGGTTCCATTTCCCTCCACAACCACATCGAATCGAATTGAATCAGCCCGCTCTTTCTCATCGTCGTCACTCCCGTTTCGATCGGTCCAGGACGCTGTGAAGGAGATTTGCGCGAGGCAGAGGTGGGACTCGGACTCCGTGAGCCTTTCCAGGTTGGATTTGAGCAAAGCCAGATTCGGGACTGCCCAGAGGTACGAGTTCCGGATCCGGTTCGCCAAGACCGATCTGTTCTTCCGGTTCTCCGACGAGGTGGCTTCGTGGAGGAAGGTGAACGCCACCCGAGGAGTGGATTTCGTGGATTTGGTGAGGGCGGCCAGTTCGTCGCCGGTGATTGGCTCTTTCGAGGTGGATGGACCGTTCGAGTTGCGGGCTGATGGAGATCACCAGTTCTCACTCTCACTGCCGGTGAGTTCTTTTTTGGGTTCCGATCTGCTATTGACTTTGACTTTGTGTTGTGTCCATTCATTTAATCTATGGAAGTCTGTTTTGTTTCTGTTTTATGAGTTTATTTGAGCTTTCAGTATCAGAATTCGTCATTTCTCAGTGAGGTGTTTCAATTGGAAGTTCTGTCCTCTGCTTGATAGTCACCGGATTGCGCCGAATCAAGATTTTGTGAAATTTGCATGCTGCTAGTAAAGGATCACCGTGATTATGATTAGGATATGTTCAATTATAAGATGGAGTATTATTAAACCTTGCATCAGCCAATGCTGCTTATATAGTGAGACTTTTGCACAGATGTATAGTTCTTTATAGGTGGAATGCAGTTAGTGGTTGGTTACCTCCATTTCAAGGACATGAAGCTTACTTTGGAGACCAACTTGTCCTGTTACTTTTGTTGGCAATAGCGCTTTCGCTTGGCAAAGTGGGGGAGGTTCATATTTAACTAGCAAATGTTAATTTAAATTAGTGGGCTCCTGCAATTTTGTGGATTTAAAACTCACCGCTCTCCAGTGGAGTGAAAGAAATTGTTCCATACCCTGGCTCTGCTTGTTAGATTGGGTCAAGTTGGTCATAATATATGCTGAATATCTCGCTCCAATAAAATTCCTGCATTTTCTGGTTGGGATGTTGTCAAGCATTGAGATTGGACATATGGTGTCCACACCTAGACTACATCAAGAAAAGGAGCTAAACTGCACTGCAAGTGCCAAAACTTGTGTACGACACTCATTTTAATGTCAAAACTTTCAAAACGATCATTTAAGTGTCAAATTTTTTAAAAACGCTCATTTCAATGCTAACTTCGATTTGAGCTGACGTGGCTTACTAGAAATCCTGCGTAGCCTACTTTTTATTAATATTTGAACACGTGGCTTGCCGGAGTTGGTACTGAAATGAACGCTTTTCAAAAATTTTGCACTTAAGTGATCTTTTTGAAAGTTTTGGCATTGAAGTGATTGTTTTTCAAAAAATTTGACACTTAAGTTATCGTTTTGAAAGTTTTGGCTCTAAAGTGAGCGTCGTACACAAGCTTTGACACTTATAGCGTGCTTAAGCCACGTGCAAGCCAAATGTGAGACAATTGATGCCGGATTTGGGCCAAAGGAAAGTTGAGCAATGATGTCTCTCAAATAATGTTAGCAATGGCCAATGTATAGCTAGCTTACATTATAATACTAGCACCCAAAGATGAGTTTTAACACTTCCGCAATTGACTTCCGACAATTTTTTTGTATGTTTTTCCTTGCACTTCAAATCCTTAGTCTTTTGCTTTGTGATTTTGTGTTGTCAACTCAGCTTTGATACCAACTTGTATCGAACCATAGGCTGAGTTCATGCTTCTTTCACGTTGTAGCTGAGTGATCGTCGATAGAAGGATTATTGTGTTGTTTGAAAATTGTAGACTGTGGTTTGTAGTCAATGCTATTCAAGTCAACTTTGCTTTAGAGAAGAGATGGAAATAGATTATCAATTAGCATCCATAATGACTTGAAATGAAGTGGTCTTATTCGATGTATACGACTGAGGCGAGAAAAGCCTCTTGATTGATTAAGCTTTTCGCAATAGAACAAGGAATGCTCCTAGGATGTTTGAGAGCTTTGACTCACTGGCAGAGTGGTTAACATGTGATGCGGGCGGTCCATTTGGAGAAGTGTCACTGTTGTGTGTGAGGTGAGCATGTAAGCATGGTTAACTATGGGAATATCGTAGGAACTGCTGTGGTAGGATGTCTGGTGTAACGGTCATTGTTAGCTAATTTTTCTACTGGTGTTCTGTTACCCATTCTATCAAAAGTTTCCATTCCTTTTTCTGCTCAAAGGAACTCCTTACAAACACGATGTGCTGAGTGCTCTGTTTTGAGTGATCTTGACAACTTTGGGTGATGTGACAGATGAATAGGGGTTAATGCGTGTGTTAAATGAATAACTTTAGTTATAGTTGTCGCAAACATTCAAGCTTGAATAATTCCATCATGGAGTTGTGTCAACAAGACATGGCACATAAGTTGCTGATCATGTGGGGCGCCACTTATTTCTATTGGCATGTGGATTGCACGTGCTGTTATTGCGTATATTTATTGAAACAATCTATTGGCTCAGCAGCATCTTTTTTCAAGTAATACTTGAGATCATTGCAGAATCTTGGAAGGTCCTCATATGAAATGATTGATATGTTTGGTGTTTTCTGCTGCTTCAGCTACATGTCCCATTTAATAGAGCATGACGTACTTCAAAGAAATGGGATTTTCAGCCCATCGACTTGTTTATTGATAGCCAATCACTTTGCCTAATTTAATCAGGAGATTTGACAAAGAAAGCTGTCAATCTTGTCCTATTTAAGTCGACAGTATTAGTAATTACAGTGTTTTGCTTGAATGCTGATGATATTATTATCCTTACTTTTGGCTGTTAGCTAAACACCACATACGCTGGATTGAGACATGTCTTAGTGGGTGAAGGCATAACTGTGGAAGTGAATGGAGCTCAAGAAGTTTCTCTGCTTTATGGACCACAGTTTAATTCTTCAGGCAATGTAACCGAGCTGAAAAATGGATTTTGGCCCTATTGGCAATCACTTTGCACTCCTTTGTTGCCCATTCGCGTTTCAGGGTCTGCATCGCTTATTGCTTACAGAACGCGAAATCGAAGTACTTATTTGGAGACGAATTTCCCATCCACGGATACCATTGAGTTGCTGCCGGAGAAATGTTATGGCAATTTTCTGCATAAGAGACCTTCATGCCCCATTGATTCCTTGAGTTCGAGGATGGCCATGCTTGAAAGAGTTCTGGCTGGTTTAATGGGTGATCGGATGCGTCAAAATGGGTTTCTAGGATTTGTAAAAGCCAAAATTAAAGTAGTAACGATTATCCGTCTCCAGATACAATTGGAACGGAATGTTACTGGCCCAGTAAAGTGGGAGCAGTGGAGAACAAGGCCTACTGTTGAACGAGTCTGGTTCGAGGTGGTGGCCAGAGTAGATGCGGAGAGGCTGACGCCCTCATGATAAATAAGGTGAGGCCTTTTACTGGAGTAGATACTGTCGCATGGAGTAGCTTATTGTCAAACATCTCATTCACTAAGTTCCCATCCGTTTTAGTCCCTCCAGATGCTCTCACTTTGGATGTGAAATGGTAAACAACACCACTTGACTCTCTTGTAACATTAGTGTTTGTTCTCGAAAATTTTGGTGTACAAAATTGAGGCACAATGCTCCATTTTCTCTCTTTTGCAAGGATTAGGTATACATCTGAATTGTATAAGGGCACTCTCATTTGCTTGTGTACATAATATTTATTCCGTAAATGAAGAGTCACAATGAGGTTTTTGTTTTCTGGTAACCACAATGATATTGCGGTCGAGCCTTTAGTGAAACAGTATGGTTAGTCCACCGTAACCTGGAGGTGATAGGTTGGAGTCACGGAAACAGCCTCTCAAGAAAAGCAGGGATGAGGCTGCACCTGAATGCACCTTTCTATTTCACCAGGGGATTGACACACGCTATGCCTCACGATTGTTAACATGGTGAAAGCTTGATGATTGATGCACCATTTGATGAATGTCTATTAAAAGGATTGAGCAGAAGCGAGTAGATTTTCAACGAAGACCCTCAGTTGAAATGACTAGGCATTATTACCTGCGTTGTGGAGAAACGGTCAGTTTCATGTATTGTCATTGCTTCTTTTAGTTCACTTGCACCCGATTATTCAGTACCCACCATCATGGCAATTGCCGGTTCCGTTCAGCTCCTCCCTGTTCAAATTTTTTCTGGTCGACTGCCAATTGTAACTGAGAAACTCTTACGGTCTTTAGCCACTCTTGGAGTTCGGCTTCTTCATCCAATGAAACCTGTGATCACACGCTAAGTGTCGTAAAAAAGATGGAACTTTACACTCATTTGGTTTTTGGTTGTGAGGAGGATGTCGTACTTCTTGTACGTCGAAAAACCTCCCATTTGTCATTATTACTCCATTCTGGCTTCCAACACCACGAAGTTCACGAACGCACCCGGGATAGCCAGGGAATACCGAGATGCGTGAGGAAAATTGTGCCAGCCGAACGGCCAACAACACGAACTGTTGCTCACTATCGAGTTTTGACCTGGTTAGAACATGCTCATTGGCATGGTCGAGCCATCAATGTCGTGCTCAAAAGCCACAGCTGGTCGAGCTCTGGTGACTGCAGTGGCCGTGATAGACGTGGTTAAGAGATCTAGTCAACTCTGATACGCCGGAGTATCCAACGCTAGCAGATTTTGGGGACGTAGAGTGGGATGTAGGTGAACCTGATCATAGCCTGGGCGTCCTGGGAAGCAAGCACGCAAGGAACTTCGATTTTATTTATGAAGATATCCGCGGTTGAACTCTGGGAGATGAAGAAAGCCGACACTCGAGACAGACAAGTAGGCCTGAAGACTGATGAAAATTGTTCCTAAGAATTCAGAGTAGATTCTAGGTTTCTTTGACTTGTGTCACGACGCAAATCTTCCAGGATTTGGAGGCAGACATTTCGCTGCGATTTTCTCGGGGTCTCCAGGATCGCCGCTTGATCTCAAAATCTCCAAGTTCGTCATATAGTTCAATGTACTCTTTGAACTATACGAAAATATTCAATATAGTCCTTCCACTAATTTAAATTCACAGACAACAGTAAATATTTTCACATAGTCCAAGGAGTAAATTGAACATGTGCCAAAAGTTTAGGAATTATATTGGGCAAATTAAAAGCTTATACACGGCATTCCACATTGAGCTAAAGTTTAGGGACCGCATTGAACATTTTAAAAGTTCAGGAAACACATTGCACATCAAGTCAAAATTCAATGATCGTTTGTGTCATTTTCTCATATATTAAGGATTTTCTCCTCGGCTTTCTGGAAAAGGATCAACCTGTTCTCCGGAATCCCGCGATGGACGGGCCTGAGCTTAGGTATATCGCTGGTGTTGAGCTTCTGCGCTCACACTTGATAATGCAGTGACAGGCCCATCCAGTGGACAGCCGATGCTTCGTTAGCGCCTTAAACCGACATTGCAATAGCAAAGTAGGTTGGTGATTAATCATGTCAATGCATTAATTATGTCCTCAAAGTATAAATAAATAAATGGTTGACCAAAATCTAAGGTGATTTTTAGATTTTTCTGTTGATTAATCATGCCTATGCATTGATTGGCCATTTATAAACAAATAATGAGCATCCAACTTTTTGTTAATTGACCATTTGTCTTCGAGTCATCTTCCCTTTTCATTTAATTGAGTTTACTTTTCTTAAAAGATCTTACTGTTTCTATCGATATATTCATATTTTTTTTTGAAGTTTTTATTTGTCGAGTTATAATTAATTGATATTTTTTTTTATGAAAAACGTATGCGTTAATTTATTTACACATTTACCCCGGGAAAGTTACGTGCATCGCACATGCTAACGGAGAAAATAATGAAGGTTTAAGGAATGTAACAAAAATGAAAGTTGAGGGGGTAATGCATGACAGGTGAAAGTTTGATATTAAAAAAAGGGTCATGCTAGCATGACAATATAAAAAAATAAAATCAAATCAGGGTGGGTCCCTCCACTGCAAAAATTCTTTGTCATTCATAACACTTGTGTTGAGATTACGTTGTTATACACCCCCCCCCCCATGACCGTGTGATAGTATAACAGTGGAATTTAAGCCAATAAAATCAGAGGTGGGGTCCCCTCCTTGCTGCAAAATATTCTTTGTCTTCATACACTTGTGGTTGAATTTACGTTTGTTATACTGTTACACCTGTCACAACTGTCCAACATTCTCAATCCCTCGACGAAAAAGTTGGGATCCGACCGAGTTGATAACTTGCTTAAGAACGGAAACAATTTTCTCAAAACCCTCGTAACTTTTGGGGACAGCACGTGTTTAACCCCAAAACTTTTAACTGTTGTCCCCCATGACCTTTAATGTTGTTGTATTCCTAACCCTCTGCTAGCGAGCTTCTCCTTGGCACATGCAATGCAGTCAAAAGAAAAAGGACCAATTTGCTTAACTTTACACCGAAAAAAGAAAGAAAAGAAAACGCTCGTATTCTAATCTCTCCGTTTTTACTCTTATTTTCTATGGGTATGGAAAGATATAATGTAGAAAAAATAAATTACCACCCGACTTGAGAGACTTCCTGTTGACGCCCGAAAATCAAAGAGGCAAAAGACCCGTTGAACTTGCGCGCTGGAGGCTGTACTCCCTCATGGGAGAGCCTTTATGGCAGAACTGAGTGGAGTGCGTTAGCCCTTTATGGGCCTCGTTTTCGGCCGAGTAATTACAGGTTGCGACCAACCTTCGGATGAGTAAGACTATCATAATTCTGAATTTTCAGGTAAATGAACATGTGGGTCCCTGAAATTTGATTCCGTTTATATAATACAATCCTCAAATTTCAAATTATTTCGATGTGATTATTTAACCAGTTATTTGGTAAATGTTTCATTTATTTTCCTCAATTAATATTAAATCTCGTATCATCTTTCATTAATTCAAGATTATAGAATATGTTGATATGGCTCCAATAAGTTAAGTTTGAACATTGGACTATAATTTATTTTTTTTTTTTTGGGGGGGGGTTTTTTTTGGGGTTTTGAGTGCCATAACTTTTTTTTTTTCTCACTTAAGTACCCACCATCGAAAAGATGAATCATTTTGAGTGCCATTTTTGGCAAGTCGACCTACATGAATTTTTTTTACTTATTTTTCGGTTTGACGTGAATTTTTTAATAACAAAGTGCCACGTGATTTTCATTTTCATTTTATTAATTTTTTCTCCCGCTATACCAAGAGGGCCATCAGCGGCCGCTCGTGCAGTGGGGAGGTGGCCTCATCCCATACCAACAGGCCGTGCAGGCCTGGCCAATGGCCCATCGCCCGTTAGGGGAGTAGGGGGGGTGTGGGGCGAAAGGGTTGTTGGATTAGGTAGAGATGCGATGAGGTACACAGGGAGGGAGGCGAATGACACACTTTGTTCAGGTAGTTCTCGGCGGTGGTCGCGTGGCTATTTTGTATTCGTGG
>JAGVVM010006438.1:0-20564 GCA_019149425.1 Psidium friedrichsthalianum
CGGTGGAGCGAGGAAAATGGGGTCTGGTTGGGTGTCCAAACGGACTCAAAGGGCACGTAAAATGAAGGGAAGGAGCTGGGAAGGACCTTACCAAGGTGATGGTGGATGGTGGGTGGTCTACTGGTGCGCGGAATGGCGGCGATGGTGGCTGGTCTAAGGGCGTGCCGAAGATTAGCCAAAAGAGAGGGAGAGAACGAGTCTGGTCGGGGGTTAGGTGGGGCCTCCAAGCGCACAAAAACAAGAGGAGAAGGGCAAGGGACTTAGCCAATTGATGAGGTGATTGGGTGTGGCCTGACGGTGGCGTTTGGAAAGCAGAAGTTGACGGGTTCTTAGGCGGTAGCCTGGCGATGGGGAGAAGCCAAGAGGAGGATGAATAGATGGAGATTTCAGGAGGGAGAGGGAGAGATGGGGTTATCCGAATGAGAGGTGATGGAGAGAGATAGGATTATAATGGTAAAGGCCAAATTCAAAATTAAGGGTCGATGAGTGGGTTAGGTGGATTTAGGGTAATGGGGTTTTTACTATCATTTGATATACACTTGATGGGATGTGATTGCTTCTTAAAAAATTGTGTGATTTGACTTGAGTGATTGATGTGACGTTTGATGGGGACATCGCCTCGGGATGTTGCCAAATGCACGATCGGGTCCCTGATGCGCGAACGAACCTCAGACTGAAAGTTGACAACGACTGGGCAGCTGACGGTTCATTACTAGAATAATTCTAATTACCCTAATTCTAAGGACTGAGCATTGCCGGGGGGGCAGTTCGGTAAAATTCTATCCCACGTCTAACTTTGCCGACGTTTACACCCCGGCTGTCCCCTGTACTAGTGGGCTTCTGCCAACTAAATTCAATTAGTCCATTGTACCATCTAAAAATTCGATGTCCAAGATCGGAATTCATGTTCTAGCAAATCCATTAAATTACGCTCCGTCGAAATCTCCGACCAAGCGCGAACGGCTGTTTAGGAAATATCAATAGGTAGTTATTCCCCTCCGTTAGTCATCTCAGAGTCTAATTCTTGATGTGAGGATGCGATTTAACTGTATCAAGAATATATCCATTCTATACTGAATTCCGATAATTGGGTCGAATTTTCAGACCTGTCACACAATTAGAACAAACGGGGTAGATAAACGGGCAAAGCAACTAGGCCCATCGAGGTACAGTATCGCAGAAGCACGGACCTAGATCTGGAATGGTGGAGACAAAAAGGCACGGGATAGAGATCCCACTAGAGAGATCTAGCATAGATGGGAGGCGCCCAGCAATAAAACCACGGTGGGTTCCAACGGGTGGATAACTGGCAGTCACAAGAAAACTAGGCAAAGAGCAAAGCGGCACCAGCAGAAAACGAGAGTGAACACCCGATGAACAGTATTGTGAGCTGGCGCAAAAATAAAAAGAACATCCTCTTAATATTTTTTTTGGTAAAGGTAAGAAATATATTGACTAATCATAAGTGCATACAAAAGAACCAAAGCGCAACAACTCGTACAAGACAACCCTCTACTAGAAGCAACATAGCTATTGAAGCGGGTGCAGGGCAGACGGGAGGGAAAGCGCTAGGGGCAACGAGGGAGAGGAATCGTGAAGGCACAAAATAAACCACGGCAAAGCCAAACAGCAGCAAAAGCCAACAACAGAAACAAAACAAGACACAAGACTCGCCGGGTCAGGTAAACATTGTAAGGGAACAACCCCAGGAAGTTAAAATACACCTATTGGTAAGGTTATCTTCCATGTTCTTGAAGGTCAAGGTCTTATCCTGGACAACTTTAGAAACGTGCTTCTCAAGCGCTAAAATATTGCTGACTTGGTTTCTAAAATTGATGTGGTTACGTTCCGTCTAAATCATATGGTAGAGAGCCGTAAAGGAGAACCGAGTAATGCGCTGGTGGAATTGCTAGCCCTTGAAGCGGTTGATGGCCCACTAAAGGTTCTGCTACCATGATTTATTGAGTCAAGTGATGTTGCACTTAGCCGCCCAGAAAGAAGCCAAGGCATTTGTGGACTTACAGCCAAAGAAAAGGTGGTCAACTGAGTTCGGTCTACATTGGCAAAAAGGGCATACACCTTGATCAATCCTACAATAATTCAACAAAAGAACCTAAGTGGGCAACCTGTTAGAGTAATAAGCCAAAGAAGGAAGGCATAGCGGGGCGTAATGTGGCGATCCCAAATAAATCGATGCCAATTCACGGTTATGCCTTTACGTCTAATGTCAGCCCAGGCGGAAGAAACCGAGAAGATACCCAATGTGTGGCAAAGCCAAAGAAGCCGATCATGCCTAAGAGGGGCTAAAATCGAGGGCGAAATCAAGCTAGTTGGTTGAGAGTTGAGGATAGAGGAAAGTGGCCCTCACAGTAGTCCCGAACCGAAACCATACGCGATATGCCTGATAGGTGTATTTCCTTGTCAGAGAAGAACTTGTGCAAAGGACCCTGCGAATGCCAAGGATCAAACTAGAAGGAAACAGATTCCCCATTACTGATGTGCCACTGGGATCGAGCAAGAAACAAAGGCCGGAGCTCTAAAATTTTATTCCAAGACCAAGAACAGAAGGTTGGCCTTTTGGCCACCCAAAAATTCTTATTTTTGAGGAAAGTAGAATGAATCCACTTGCACCATAAGGACTCTTTATCCAAGAAAGATGCTAGATGTGTTTAATCATCGCCGTATGGTTGCAATCAAGTAAACGTCAAAGGCCCAAACCCCATTCTCCCTTTGTAATACATTTATAGATAGCATTACAACAAGAGATGGGTCTAAAATCCCCATACTCGCAGCATTAGGGATCGAGGGCAATAATAGTAGCATTACTCTCTTTAAGAAGACTACCGAAAAGGAAGAAATCCTTAACGGCATCCATCACTGATTGGCCAATTATATCCCAAGACATTTTAAAAAACTCCACATTAAAGATATCAGGGCCCTGGGCTTTACCACTAGCCAAGGAGAACACAGTGTTGCGAATCTCTAAATCCGATACCGGTCTAGATAAAAAGTAAACGTGATTAGTAGTCAGGGGGTTAGAGATAACAGAACATACCTCCTGTAAGGAAGGAAGTTCACGCCGAGGGCTAGGGGCAAAGAGATTCTGGAAATAGCCAACTCTATGCTACTGAACCGTGACCATATCGCTCACAATGTTACCATCAGCATCTTTGACAGAGAGAATTCTATTGTGGAGTTGCCTTTTATTGACAAAATGATGGATGTACTTGGTGTTCAGATCACCTTCCTTGAGCCACTGTAGACGGGGTTTCAATCTGAAGAAAGATTCCTCTTGTAATCTAAGTTCTGAGAAGGCTCTCAACCGAAATTTCTCCAAGTCAGCAGGGTCTTGATTGAGGGGGTCCAAAAGTAATGCCTCTTGGACCACCATGAGGGACTTCCTAGCATCCAAGGTGAGGCTCGAAATGTCCGAATAAAAGTCCTTATTGAGCTGCTTCAGATGGCACTTCAACAGCTTAAGTCTATGGCACAAGCTGAACATGGGGGTTCCTAGCAATTGGATGTCCTAAACTTGGGTAACTAACAATAAAAAGCCAGGTTGGAAATCCAGATATTGAAGAACTTAAAAGGCTTCTTAGAACTTGGTTGGGAAACAATCCGGATATTCATTGGAGTATGATTAGAAACCTCGGGAGGTAAGAAGGATGCCTCATATAAAGAGAATACCTTCCTCCAATGATCACTAATGAGGATCCGGTCAATTTTCCTTTGTTTGCATAGAGGACCTGAAAAGGTAGACCACGTGAATCCAAATCCCGTATACCTTAAGTCATCCGGGCCAGAATGGGTTAAATAAATATTGAACTCATCAAAGGCTGGGATCCAAGCATTTGAACTTCCAACTCTGTCTGACGAGTCTTTGATAGAATTAAAGTTTCCTGTAACAAGCCAAGGTAAATCCGCAAGAGAATTACTGAGAAGCTCAAGAGCAGACCATAGTGGCCATCTAGACACAAAAGTATGATTAGCATAAACCACTGAGATATAGCAAACTATATTAAGCGGTAGAATGCGAAGGCAACCATGAATGAACTAATGTGAGACCGAAAGGACTTCAAAATCAGCAACTTGAGGATCCCAGCCAAACTAAATTCAGCCCCGGGGAGCGTCATTGTAGTTGGCCTTCTAGCTCCAATTTGGGAGCATGAAAGAGGACAAACTAGAAAACAAAGATGAGGGAGCTATCTTTTCCAGGATACCGATACAACAAAGGTTGTTAACTTTGACAAAATTCCTAATTTTAGCCTGCTTAATGGGATCAATCAACCCCCTAATATTCCACACACTTTGTTGTGTCTGCCCCGTTTCTTTTTAGAAGACTGTTTGGCCTTTATAGTAGAGTTGGGGCTTCTATCCCGGTGCACATTAGGTTGGACAGCTAAGGAAGAGGATGCCACCCCCAGTCGACTCAAATCAGTTTTAATCCCTTGGATTGGCTTAGCCTTGCTGCGAGTGTTCTGAGTAGCTAGAGATATATGGTCCTCCTTCCCATCACTACCAACATTACTGATGGTATCCTCAATCTCATCCTCAGAGTTAGACGAAGCCACCATCGCGTCACCAGAATCATCCGAGCCTTACAAGGGGGTAGCTCGGTTTACATCCATAGCTGGGATGAAGGGTCTTGGGAGACTTCACAAAGACCAGACACAACCAATTGTTTACTTTGCATAGGAACCTTTTTAGAATCATGTTTTTTCGTGTGAGATTTCTGCCTCCGCTCCACAGTCTTCCACCCATCTTAAGGTGTGGGGGCAGGGCACCTGAGGAGTGGCCTGCACTACCACAGTATCAGCCACAGGAGGAGAGTGTGCGGGAGAAGGGGGGACTTCTCAGCACTATCAGTATTCAAAGGATCCAGACACTTGTGGCCAAATATGCCACACTTAGCACAAGATATCGGTCTCCATTCATATTCCATGGAAATAGGATGGACAACACTAGAATCCAGAGCCACTTCAATAGAGTCAAGAAGGGGCGAATTTGCTTTGATTTCAATGCAGACATGAGCAAATGAAATCAACTTAAGATTAGCAATCTGAAGATTGACATGTAATGGCTTTCCGATGGTGCTAGCTATCAAACTAATAGCATGAGCAAACCACATAGAAAATGGAATAGATTTCAGTCTAATCCACACCGGAAGCGAATCATGCTGGTCTTTCTTCAGAATTAGATGCGAATGCCATTGCTGGAGTATAAGAGGCACTTTAGACACCGTGATATGGCCACTGTCCAGAGTTTTTTGACGAAAATCAGCATCTAGGATGTTAAAGAAATAGAAACCATTCTCATTCGCCATCACTTTAGTCACATGAGGATCCCAAATATTCTTGACAGCCATCTCTGCCATTTTAAATGATAGCCGTTTCCCAACAAAATACCCAACAAGGCAAGACTTCCATTTCGGGTGAGCCTCTTCCAGCATATCATCAGATATATGAATAAGGGGCCTATCATTAATAATAGTAGGAGGAATGTAAGAGAGAGCATACTCTTTCTCCGCAGATTTAGCCATAGTAGCCCACGAGCACTGTGAAGGTTTTGCCTCCCCTGCTTTCCGACAGGGTGGTCTGGAGATAGAATGATCTATGCTATGGGAACACCTCTCCTAATGTGATCCTTGTAAATCGCTGCCAGCTAAGGAAGTCCCAGTATTCACTAGATCAACGTCAGCGACTACGTTTGGGTGAACAGAAGAGATCGAAGGTCTATCAGCAGGAGTATATAGCTTAATCGCCACAGCAGGGGTCTCCACACTAGGAGCAACAATGTTTGTGCCGAAGCCAACACTTGATATATGCTCGAGCATTTTGCCTGCCTTAGCATTCCCCATATCCATAGGAGCCTTCCTTCAGACGGAATGAATAACGAGTTTAGGTGCCATGGAGCAATCAAAGCTTAGCTATGGATAACAATACCAGAATAGCCAACTCGCGATCTAAAATGAGGGATGCGAGACAATACACTAGGAGAATCCAACTGGATAGATCAAAGAGAAGGCAAGGGTAACCTGAACTGTCAAAACCCAGCTCGAACTAACGAGGGGATAGCCGGGAAATGCCACTAGACCCGTCACAGAACAGTACCACAACAGCACAACCCTAGATCCGAAATGGGGGGAATGGGAAGGCACGGGATGAGGATCCCACTGGAGGGATCAAACACAAAAGGGAGGCAACCTCAATAGCAAAAACACAGTAAGATCCAATGGGTGGATTGCCAGAAAAGTGAGAACATAGGCGAAGAGCATAAACCACCAGCAGAAACACGAGAGAGAGCTCTCGATGAACAGTACCAGAGGCTAGGTGCGAAAATTAAAAGTTAACATCCTCCTCATTTTGTCTTTCATAAATTCAAGAATTTCATCTCTGAATAAAAATAGACCGAAAGAATTTACCTTATTTTCTGATCATTTACAATGTGAAAAAATTCAGGATGTCACAATAACAAATGAAAATGAAAATAAAAGGGATAAAAGAAAAAAAAAGCCACTTTGGCCATGGCTCAGGCCATTTTGATCATAGAGAACCCGCATTTATATGATTCGTGACATTCAAATTTTTATATAATAATTTATTATATTATCGTAGTTATCAATTCATATGAGTTTTTGATGATATTATGATGATATTATCAGATAGTCTCAAGAATTTTAGGATGAATATAAAAGGAAGAGGATTTAGTGATGAACGACAGCACGCATGGTGGCGGACTGTAGCTTGGGGGCGACACAGCAAGGGAGGAAGAGGGAGGGGTAGTCAATTGCTTTAAAAAGAGTGAAAAAAAGACTCTACATTGATTTAAAAAAGGAAGACCATTCCCCTTTTTATATAGACGCCATTATACCTTTCTTGAAGTCCATAACTTTATAATGAGTTTTTTGAAGTTAATCTTTTATCATAATGTCTCATAGAATTCCTTTTTTTTAATCTTACGATCAAAACTCCCCTTTGAAATTTAGATTCGTCTTTCAAGTCAAATAAGTGCTAGATGGTTTTTACCATATTGCGAATCACCTATCAACATATGCTCTTATGATATCATTCCTACCATAGAGTTGTCATGTATAATTTCTTAATTGCTATCAATATCTCTTAGGTCTTAAGTTGGATTCTTGTTATTTCTTTATAGGTTTAATTATTATAGATGGTTAATTAGCTTAATTTCCTTCTTTATTAACTAATTACTAATTTTAATCATTGAAGTATGTAATTAAAAGATGAATTTGAGATTAACCATCCGTCAACGAGGGACAATGGCCAGCGGCACCATCCATGGGATGCCACTTAGCTCACACCGTCTTCACGCTGGCAGTCTAGCCGACATGTCCCAATTTGGCCTCACGTTGGTCAGGCATGAGTCGAACCGAACGTCGTCATGCCATCACTAGCTCGAAAATTTTTTTCGCTCTCGATTTGTTGCTTTTATCCTTCGTTAAATATTCTTACTTATTGTGCATTTCTTACAATTTTTAGAAAAATATCTTAAGTTGAATCATTAATGATATGTTATGCTTTTAAGTTTTTTTATAATACAAATACATTTAAGAACACATTGACTATATTAATATTACTAATGTGAACTTATTTATAGCTAATGTGAACTTTTTCAAGTTTCTTCATTAAAGAACTTGCTCATTAGGTTCTTCTACTAATATGAATTCATTTATAGTTCTTTACTTATCTTGCAAGTTACTTTATTAATGTCATCTTAGTGTCTTGATCTCATTGATCCACCTAAGAAGCCTACTCTTCCAATGTTTCTAGATTAGCCACTTATCGGTGTTTGTGGACACCTAAATTTTGATTTTTTATTCATATTACACAATTTAAGAATTAATTCTCACCAAAAATATTTCTCCATGCATTGCATATTTATTTTTTATGCATTTCATTTTGCAACAATGCTGGGTTCCAGGTAAAAAAAAAATTAAAAAGGCATTCGGCCGCAAGTTGTATGAGATTTTTTGAATTGTTTGAGGAAGAGCCTCTAGTATCTGGAAGTGTAGCACAAGTTCACAGAGCAGTTCTAAAGTACAGATACCCTGGCCAACAGATGAAGCCAATGGTAGTAGCTTGAAGGTTCGGCGTCCCGGTGATGGCGAGGCAATAAGAAGGGACTTCACGATAATTAATTTTGTCGCAAAAATGTCAAAGTTCATTCTTGCTTTGAAATGGATGAGATTGGATGAGAGCCTATAGCAATCTCCTCATACATTCTCCACCGGAAGAAAAGAAGATCGCCTCACCCATATTGGGTGGGAAGGTTTTGCACTGGTGGAGAGGTTTGACCGTGGAGGAATATCGGCTCAAATGGCAAAGGATCAACACCACGTCTTTCACGACAAAGTGCATCGAGATGCTCCTATTCCCAGCAATGAGAATGTGATCAATAACAAGAAGGTCAGCCACAATCTAGGGGGAGGGGCTTTCGACAATAAAGAAAAAGGGAGAGTGATCATGAGCTTGGAAAAATAAGAGAAATGGGAGAAAATGATGATGATGGGTGGAGAAGGAATGGAGGCTAATGGAGTAGACAGCCAGCACTAAGAAAAAGGAAGAGACACGTTTGGAAAGCTAAAGTAGAACGCTGCTGAACATGCTGTAGATTCTTCAAAAGGGTTTTCCTTAAAAAAAAAAAGTTAGTTTCATTCACAAGAGTAATAGAAAAAATTGTCTGCTGTCATTTTTCTTCGGATGGGAAATTTTTGGCAAGTGCTGGTCATGACAAGACGGTTATCCTTTGGAATGTGGAGACATTTCAAACTGAGAGCACTCCAAAGGAACATACTCATATAATCACTGATGTGCATTTCAAATGAAAGAGAACACAAACTCACCCTCTCTCTCCCCCTCTCCCAAACCCAACTCACACTGTTTCAGCTCTCTCTCTCTCTGTCTCTCTCTCTCTCTCTTCATCTGGACATTCCACTCAAAATCCCTGAATTTTCGCACAATCTCTGGTTTCTCTTGTCTTCTTGACTCTCGAGTCATGATTAGGGTTCTCCATCCTCCTGCTTCTCGTTCTTCTTCTTCTTCCTCACCTTGCATGTCATTGCCATCCTCTCTTCCTTAGCTGCTTTGACCACCGATTTTTGTTTTTTGAATGAGAGCCTTGCTTTCTTCTTCTCTCGTGTTGTTTTAGAATTACAAGGAGATATCTTTTAGAAATAACCTGGCTTAGTTTTTCTTTTTGTTTTCTTTGTATCTGCTATTATCCTTCCTTTCTTCTTTTAGATGTGAAGCTGTTGGCTCTGGGGTTTTGGCTGGTTAATTTCTTAGCTGGTTTTGTTTGCTTGTCTTGGTAAAGAGAGTGGAGTTTTGCGAGTTCAAGCAGGAAGATAGAGAAGGGTCTTAGATCTTTTGGCTATTTACAGCAAAAATTCTTTCAAGGGGAAGGTGGGTTTTTGCAGCTCTCTCTGCTTGTAATAGCCATCTATAGAAAAACGAAAAAAAAACGCAACACAAGCATTTGTGACATAGCCAAAAACTCTGTCTTGCTCAAATTCATGTCTCGGTTCTCTCTTTAGATTCTTCCATAAGCTTTTACATAAGACCCCCAAAATTCAGTAGAAGAAGAGTCCAACAAGCTTTCTTTGACAAAGAGATGGGCTTTCAGAAGATAGCTTCAACGGAAAATAGTCTTTAACTTCACTCCAATAGATAGAGCTTCCTCAAGGTTCGATTTGGTTGGGGGAGACAGAAATGGCGATGATGATGGTGCCTCACAGAGAAAGTAGCAGCAGAAGCATCAACAAGCACTTAACCGACTCGAGCAAGTACGTGAGGTACACAACAGAGCAAGTGGAAGCTCTCGAGAGGGTCTATGCAGAATGCCCTAAGCCCAGCTCTTTGCGCATATAACAGCTGATTAGGGAGTGCCCTATTTTGTCCAACATCAAGCCTAAGCAGATCAAAGTCTGTTTTCAAAATCGCAGGTGTCGGAGAAGCAAAGAAAAGAGGCTTCAAGACTCTAGACAGTGAATAGGAAACTAACGGCCATGAACAAGCTCTTGATGGAGGAGAATAATCGGCTGCAGAAGCAGGTTTCGCAATTGGTATGCGAAAATGGCTACATGCATTAGCAACTCCATACTACATCGGCTACTACCACTGATCCAAGCTGTGACTCTGTGGTTACCACTCCTTAGCATTCTCTCAGAGATGCAAATAACCCTGCTAGGCTCGTCTCCATTGCAGAGGAGACATTGGCAGAGTTCTTCTCCAAGGCTATAGGAACTGCTGTCGATTGGGTTCAAATGCCTGGGATGAAGCCTAGTCCAGATTCGATTGGAATCTTCGCCATTTCACAAAGTTACAATGGAGTGGCTACTTGAGCCTATGGTCTTGTTCGTTTAGAACCAACCAAGATTGTTGAGATTCTCAAGGATCATCCTTTGTAGTTCCAGGACTGTCGGAGCCTTGAAGTCCTCACCATGTTTCCTGCCGAAAATGGTGGGACCATCGAACTTGTTATACTCAGTTTATGCTCCAACTACTCTGGCTCCTACATGAGATTTATGGACTCTTAGATATACCATGACTCTAGAAAATGGCAGTCTTGTGGTATGTGAGAGATCTCTACCCGGATCTGGTGCTGGCCCTAGCCCAGCTGCAGCACCTCAATTTATGAGAGGTGAAATGCTTCCTAGTGGCTATTTGATTTGCCCTTGTGAGGGTGGAGGATCAATCATTCACATTGTTGACCACCTCAATCTCGAGGCTTGGAGTGTTCCTGAGGTTCTTCGACCACTTTATGAATCATCCAAAGTTGTGGCCCAAAGAATTACTATTGCGGCTCTTCGATACATTTGGAAAATTGCTCAAGAGACGAGTGGGGAGGTCGTTTATGGTTTGGGAAGGCAGCCAGTAGTTTTGAGAACTTTTAGTCAAAGATTGAGCAGAGGCCATAATGATGCACTAAATGGATTCAATGACGATGGGTAGTCATTGATGAATGGAGACGGTGCCGAAGATGTCATAATTATCGTTAATTTCTCTGAAAAGTTGAACGCCACATCAAATCTTGTTAATCCCCTTCCATTTGTGGGAGGAATTCTATGTGCCAAAGCTTCCATGTTACTCCAAAATGTCCCTCCTGCTGTGTTGGTTCGGTTTCTGAGGGAGCATCGCTCAGAATGGGCTGATTTCAACGTGGATGCTTATTTTGCTGCATCATTAAAAGCTTGTCCATTTGGTTATCCTGGTATGAGGTCCACACGATTTACTGGAGTCAAATCATCATGCCCCTTAGGCAGCACTTTCGGTGGACACTCAAGAGGTGTGCTGGCTACAAATTTTGGTGGAAGGGGTAGACCATGCGATACCAAGCAGGTAGGTTTCTTATCTTTAGCAATTTGCATATTTGATTTGCATGTCTGATTGGTTGACTTTTAATATTTGAATTGAACTGATCGGATTGCTATCTTTTGTAATATGTGAATGCATGTTGAAAATCTCTAAAAAATATTGCATGTAGATAATTGACGCATATAGATTAGAATTAACATGCTTAAATTAAATTGCATTATAGGATAAAATCATATTGACAGGATTGCATGTTTAATTGATTTTTTTGAAATAAATTAAATTAGATTTCATTCTAGATTAGAATATGCATGTTTAGGCATAGTTATTTTAGGGCCAGGATTAATAAAAAATAAAGGGGGGGGGGGAATCAATAAAAAAATTCTAAAAAATTCTAAAAAAATTATAAAAACAAAAAAAATTAAAAAAAATTCTCAAGAATTGTAGAATATAAGAAATGATCACATTCAACTGGTTCAACCTATTTTCACTTCCCGAACCTCAAAAAATGACCATTTTATCCTTCTGGTCAGTTTAACCCGAATCTTTCCGAATCACCCCAAAAGCTTTTTCATGAAATAAAATGGTACCGAAAGGGCGTTAGAGTAATCTAGCATAATCAAGTCCGCGGACTTTGAATCTCTGGTTCGTAGAAATAATTTAGTTCTCCCGCTAATTTACTTAAGTTTCTAATCGACCTACCAAGAACGATTAGTGACGACTCCATTTGAAAATCTTTGCATGTTAAATATTGAGCTATAAGTTGCGATTTGGTATGGACTTGGGAGATTCCGAGTTAGGTTAGTTAAATAATTAACCTGATAATCCATTAACCTAAAATAGAATTTTTTTTAGGTCACGACAACATTTAATTGGTTCACATGTTTAAGCTATTAATCCTCGATTTCTAGAGTAGCTATGTATCCTCATTTGATTGGTCCACTTGTATGGTGACTAATGAATCTTATCTTCTCATTTAATGCTTGAAAATGACATTGATCTTATCCTTTAGAAAATTGACATACCACTGATTTCGCATTGACTTTTTTTTTGGGTAAGATAAGAAATTTATTAACCAAACAAAACACAAATAACAAAACAAAACCCGATTACACACCACAGAGTGTCATTATAAGTGCAAGAATAGCCTAGGTGAGAAAAGAGAAATACACAAAGAATCAACGGGCCAAAACAAATGAGCTAAGGACAAGGACAGGCTAAGTTAAAAATAGCAGCCGAGAATTAGTCAAAAACTGATGGAGTAATGCCCCAGTTGCCTTGCATCCTTCAATTCCTAGGGGAATTGTTCACATATTTGAATGTCCAAGCCTTGTTCCTGACAACATTCTCGAGGTGCATCTTAAGAGTTGGTAGGAGAAACAACTTGTTGTGCAAGAGAATATGATTCCTTTGGGTCTAAATCTTATGACACAATGCACAAAAAAAAATTGAGCAATAATTTGATAGAAATGTTGACCGCAAATATGTTGCATCGCGCACTGAAGATTATCATGCTAAGAAAGATTTTGCCAAACTAGATTGTATTAGGTGGCTCAAAAAAGAGCAAGGGCACCTGTAACGTAACAGTCAAAAAAAGATGGTCAACAAAATCCGAGCGGCAATCACAGAAGGCACATACACCATCTGAAATTCCATGGTAGTTGAGAAAGAGAACCTGAGTTCGTAGCCTATTAAGAGTGATAAGCCAAAGATGAAAGAATGCCGAGGAGCGATATAACGATTTGTTGACACCTAAATTTTGATTTTTTTTCTTTTTCATTTATATTGCACAAAAATGAAAATTTATTCTCACAAAAAATATTTCTTCATGATTTGCATATTTAATTTTATTCATGCATTACATTTACATCAATTTGGATTGGTAGAAAAATTGAGTTTAAATCAAAGAGTCCTAACCCATTGGAACTCTTTAATATTTTGAAAAGTTAAGAGTTTTAAGTAATTAAAACTCATAAATTCAGAATCTCTAATCTAATGGCTCTAATCTAATCCTACCTTAGCTAGGTTTAATCCAATAGCCCATAATAATTCATATTCTTGCTAGGACTAGGATTGGTTTTAACTCTATATAAAGAACCTTAAGTCGAGGTTAGACGGCCACTCACAATAGAATACATGGCACTTTGAAGGCACGCATACTCACGCCAAAAATTGAGAAGAAGAACAATAGAGAGAGGAGGAGAAAAAGTTTCTTCTTTTTCTTCTCTCTAGAGGACATTGAGCGCATAGTGGAAGAGTTTCAGTGGAGGAGACCCTCAGTGGCTGTCGTTTCCAGATTGTCACCCATGAAGAGCACGATTTCCAAGTTGAAGATTAGAGGCTCCGTATTCAAGAGAATAGAGGAAAGGGAGACGATTAGGAGTCGCAAAAACAAGACATCTGCTAGTTCTTGATTGAGATCAATCAAGACCAGCCATCGAATGACAAAAATCCTTGCAATGTGCGACTTTTTTTTCCTCTTTTTTTTTTAGGAACTCCAAGCATCACTGAGCCAACACAACACTCACAAGATAATCCCGTCGCAAACCATTGATTCCTCTACTCATCCCCAAGTCCTTGCACCATCTTTACCTAGGCTCGAGTGTCTATTCATGCGTTCTACTTGTTGATTCGGCGCCTCTTTCTTCGTTGTTCAGAGTGAAGTTTGATGTTGGTTTGTATCTTAAAAAACCTACTGTTTCGCTGCCAAAATCACTGCTGTCTGCTCCATTTTTCATGTTGTTCAAGTCGGAAATAGTGCTATTTTTTGAATAATTTCTCATGTGCACGCTTGTGCAGGATTTGTACAAAGCAAGGTAATTTTCTCTAACTTTTGGTTGCAAGTCGATGCTTATTTGTTTGGAAATATTCATACATGTTATTACACCTTTATGAACATATAAGATTTACGATGAAAATTTGAGAAAGTCCAAACTTTTTTTTTTCAAAAGGTAAACTTTTATCAATCATTAAAATCGAACCTTTTGCAATGTTGCTTGTGACGTATTCCCTTCGATACAACCGTGTATGCCACCCTAAAGTTCGCAACCTAGAGTTGCTTGAAATGGTTTACATCCTAGCATATCAAAGATTGGCGACATTTTGGTGATTGATTCTAATTCATGTTTTAGCAAGAAAAACTAAAAGTTGAAGTTTTCGATGAACAAAAGTTCTGATTTTTTGGGTGCTTAACTCTCATGGCCAAACTTGGCACAATTTCTTTGAATTAAAAATCCTAAGCCGAACATGCTCTATCCATGGCCATTCGGATACGATTTTTTTCGGATCAATATGAAGGGGACATTAGTCAATTCGATATAAAACTATTTAAGTCCGATTCATTATCTTTTCAAATCAATATTTGGGATTAAGGAAGTGGATTTTTTTTTTGTGAAAAAATCCAAGAGGAATATCCGTGGATTGCATTATGGTTATCATTTTTAGGATATTCATTGATTATCATATTTGCTTTCAATATTACCTTATGTCGTTTGAACTTCCATAAAAAATTTAAAAATTTTAGTAAGATATGGTTTCTTAGAAACCCTATCTAATTGAAATTTTATAAAAATATAAACTTCTTAGAAAGCTTATCTCGTTGGAAACTTGGAATGAAAATTAGGATATTCATTGATTATCATGTTTGCTTTCGATATTACCTTATGTCGTTTGAACTTCCATAAAAAATTTAAAAATTTTAGTAAGATATGGTTTCTTAGAAACCCTATCTAATTGAAATTTTATAAAAAATATAAACTTCTTAGAAAGCTTATCTCGTTGGAAACTTGGAATGAAAATTAAGATAAGAAATTGTTCATACATATCCTAAAAAGTTCGAAAATTCTAAAAAATACCAAAAAAATTCTTCTCATCATCTCATGCATATCCATATTTTGCACATCTCATGCATATCCATATTTTGCATATCTCATGCATTTTACATTTGCATATCACGTTGCATATGTTATGTTTGCGTATCTCACGTCATCTTTGCATGCCCGCATATCTCACGTCATCTTTACATGTTTGCGTATCTCATGTTTCATTACATGTTCACGTGTCAATGTTTGCATAATTATATTTACATGTCTTACACGTATCCATGTGACACAATTTTTGAGTACTACATCTTCGCCTACCATAATTTTTTTGAAATATCACATGTCATCATTTTTTTGTGTGTTTTGCATAAATTGCCATGCTATGTTGCATGTTCACACGTGTAGCAAATCTCATGTTTTATTATGCCGAATGTTCGCACGTCATATTTTCGAAAGTTGCATCATTCTTGCATATTTGGATTGATTGGTTAATGGTTCACTTGTAGGATATAATATTGTTGCTTTGCATGTTTTGCATGTCCTTTCTATGATCCTTGTGTCGTTTAGCATAATGTGTATTGCGCACATCATCTTGTCATTTAGTTAGAATTCATTGTCATTGCATTTTTGCCTATTCATTACATTCCTTCAAGCAAGTGAAAGCACAAAAAGAACACCTCACTTGAGCTTAAAAATTAATCAAACCTTGGTTGCTGACTTAGGATATTCCATGAAATTCAATATACCAAAAAGGCATTAGTTTTAATTAATTAGTGTAATCAAGTCCCTAAATCCCCTAATCTCTAGTTTATAGAAGTGAGGTATTTCTCTCGATACCTTACTTAGATTTCTAATCAACCTACCAAGAATGATTAACGGCGACTCCAAATCATCTGAATAGTAAATTTAAAATCAAAATTATGATTTGGTAGGGCTTGAAAGAGTTCGTATTAGGTTGGTTGTTTGGGGTAAACCTAATAATCCATTAGTTTCAGGCTCCGAACCATACGGGCTCACTAACACCCCACTCGATCGTTAAGTATGCGACTTCCCAAGACTAGTCAGAGACTTAAAACCAACGCTTAGAATAAAACGATGCTAGCAGAAGCAAAAGATAAAACCCCAATGACATACAAGAAGGGGATAGGAAGGAGACTTAGGTATAACAAAAGAAATTGTCATATATAAGGTATTTGATTACAAAAAGGGTCATAATCCATAAAGCCACATCAAAAGGGTACTAATACATCAAAAAGGGATTGGTAGCTAACTATCCTAACTCTTCTACCTATAAGGGTCCTCAAACTCCACCATCATCAAAAGATGGCTTCAATTCCATATTGGACTCCATGGGCTCCACCTCAGGCTCGATATCCTCGTGGCTAGTACCAGGGCTCGTTAGCACACTATTTGGGTCCCACTCGCCAACTCCGTCGTAAGGGATGTCAAATCCTTGGAGCAATCTAAGCAGTAGATCTCCATCTCGAGACATCCACGCTAGGTACATATGCAACTTCCAAAAATCTGCACCCATGTTGACCCACACAATACTTGCATGCCTAAAGTACACTTTTCCCTCACCCACATGGTACTCAGTCACTTCTTGCTCTATGTCCATGGGGATCCCAAAACACTATGGCGATTAGTTCATCTTAGGATTTAGGGTTTGAAAATATCAAGGGATACAACAATGAGATTGAGATATCAATAAGTAACCACCTAAACTCAGCCTAAGGTAGTACATACCTCTAGATCACCCTAAACCTACAGGTCACATTAACATGAAGTACTCTAGACCATTATCCACAAAAATAGAGTTAAAACTCAAATCGTTTAGGAAGCAACAATATAACATGGCACCACTAGATCATGCAAAATGAGGAAATTATTAAAGTTTAAACATGCTACAGATGCATCAATACACTTTGCCTTTCCCTCACTGCAATCTCTACCACAGTTACCCTTAACTTTGGCTCGCATAACATGCATCAGGCCAAGAACAATTGCGTCAAATGCATCAGGTTTACTTCTTTTCCCCATACTCCAACCCGTGTAAAACGCATCAAGTCTAAGCACAGCCCGCGTCAAATGCCTCAGGTTTGCTAACCAACTCTCCGTTGTGCACAACACATCCCGCGTAAAACATCTCAGGATATCACCATTTTTTCCCACATAAAACATGTCAAGGACCCCGCGTAAACATGCATTATGGTATAACCATAACTCCACCATTTCCTCCATCACCCAACTTAACATGCATCAAGGTACAAACATCAGGGTACAGATATTGATACATGCAATTCAATGTTCAAATAATCGTGCATGGCTAGAATCAATTATGTTCATCACAATTAGGCATTAACACACCATATTACAACTCGTTTTTTTGTGAGCATTTGTAATACAAATATATTCAATCGAAAATACTCATGCTCTATAGCCAAACATCACATTTTCTCCATCACCCAGCATAACACGGATCGGGGTACAGACATCAAGGTACATATATTCATACATGCAATTCAATGCTCAAATAATCGTGCATGGCTAGAATCAATTATGTTCACCACAATTACGCATTAACACACCATATAACAACTTGATTTTTCGTGAGCATTTGTAATACAAACATATTCAATCGGAAATACTCATGCTCTATAGCCAAACATCACAATTCAGTTATTGAGAAATAAGATTGACCCTAGAACATGCATGGTCAGTCACATAAAAATAAATATTTGGCCATCAAACAAATCAATGTTCCGACATCGATTAGCCATGATCAGCCTTTGCATAATTCCATTCGATCACTACAACTATACTTAGTCATAAATATCCAAGAATCACCTCTAAGCAAGAATCAAGTGACAACCAAGCATGATCAGCCCTCATGTGTCCAAGAATTGAACTCAAGCCCTAACTCATTTTCGGGTTTATTGTTCACGTCCACTAAATAGCCATCAATCTCACTAAATATCACCATATATCAATCAATTAACCATATGACTCCATAATATAACCATACCATGTCTACACCACAAGTGTCAATCTCGACCAAGACTAGAATAGCCCTTAAATCTCCCATGAATCCATCTCAAACATACTCTAAAGTGAACTAAAAGTCACCCATCAACCTAAGCTAAGATTAGGGGGTTACTTATCCTAGAATAAGCTTGAAAAAGAGCTACCAAAGCAGCTGGAACAGGTGTTAACTCACAACACAATCGGCGATGACTTAAGGGTAGATTCGATTTGAGTAGCATCGTAGCAAGAGGAAGGAGATAGGGGCAATTTCGATGGCTCAAAGGAGGTCTAAGGTGGCTAGTGGTGGCCGTTGATGACTTAAGAGGGCGGTGGAGCAAGGGTGGCCAACGGTTCTTCCAAAATCGGCATGTAAAGAGAAGAGAGGAGGAGAGTGATTCTCAATCAAATACGAGAAGAGGGATAAAATGAGAGTGAAAAAGAAGAGAAAAGGAAGAAGAAGAGGGAAAAAGAGGGGGTAGGTTCATAGACAATACACAAAGCAATGATTTGACATAAAGTTTGATGTGATTTGTGAATAGTGACAAATTGATGGGTGAGGTTGATTAATTGGGAAAAGCCAAGACTATTAGCACTTTTGTCTCTAGCAAATAATACCGAAAGGAAATTGGTATACTATGAATTTAGGACTAGTCAGTAATTTTTTCCACAAATATCTGAAAGCAATTTCGATTTCTCGAGGGGTTTCCTAAGGTTCTGGGTAGATCGTCGAACTTAACTAAACTTGATGTAGCGATATCCAATTGATTAGCAATGATATTCTCAAAAGTTCGATGTCCAATTTCAGAATCCACTTCATGGCCAAAATCAGTTGATTGTAACTTTAGTGTATCTCAGACCTACGAGCAACTTTTAGGAGTTACATGTATTGACTCGTGATTGATTTTTATCATGTTACGTTTAAGCTTACTTGAGCCATGGCGACTTTAGTTTTCATGTAATTGCGAGGGCAAATCACTATTCTCGAATGTCTTGATCGTTAGAAATCGATTTAGGGATGTTCGTAAACTATACGAGGGTCAAACAGAATCACCTGTGATCCAATTGTATAGCTCTAGCAATTCATTCCATAACTATTCTTAGATCGGACTATAATGGTCCAAAATGTTCCTTGTTAATCCTTATGGCCAAGTGTCAATCCATGGCCAAGTCCTTTGGTCCACATACTTAATTCCTTGTTAGCCTTTCCCTAATGATTAGTCTTCTCGAGAGTGATTAATTCTGAGCGAGATTATTTAAAATACGTCATTGATATATTCTTTTCATAAACCACGAAAATGTGTCGAATTTTAGAAAGTCACAATTAGCCCAAGGAAACTCGTTTTTTTAGGTCACGACATGATCTCAAATAAAAGAGTATCATGGCACAACCTGCCTTCTGCTGCGAATAAGGACCCAAGCCGTAGCAATGGAAAAGACTCCTGAGGGATTACCAAGCTGTAAACAACCATTACTACTCCCGAGGACAATAGAAGGAAGAGGCTCTAACCAAGAGCCCGTGGTGGCGGTCACCTGAGAAGGGTAAGAAATTGTGGAGAAGTACTCAAATACCGTGGCCTTTCAAGAAATCCTAAAGTGATAAATATATATCAGAAAAAAGCTTGTAAAGAGGCCCTCTCAGGTGCTTGGAATCGAACTAGAAAGAGACAATATAGTCATTGCCAACCCGCCAATGGAAACGATGCTGAAAATCCAAACGAAGATCCAGAAATTTCTTCCAAGCCCATGAATAAAAGGTTAGTTTAGCAGTGACCCAAAAATTCTTGTTTTTCAAAAAAGTTGTATGAATCCATTTACAACACAAGGATTCCCTATCGATAAAGAGGATCCAAATATGCTTGATCATAGTCGCCTGGTTGCAATTAAAAAGCCTATGAATGTCAAGACCACCTTCCTCCTTAGGAAGGTAAGTATCGCCCCAAGAAAATTTAGTGCCACTAATGCCTAAGCTGGGCCTTTCTAGAGAAATTGCCTGAGGATCTACTCAATATAAGATAAAATTGATTTGGAAAGGATAAAAATGCTTGCCAAAAAAATATAAATAACATGAAGAATCGATTTGATAATTTGCAAGCAGCTAGAAAAAGAGAGAAATAGTTGAGACTCGGAGTGGGCTCTAGCAGTGATTGAGTTAACCAAAGAAATACAATCCACCTTGCTAAGCCTTGAGGCAATAATGGGAATATAAGATACCAAACTGGCAGGAGCCTTCTTGGAACCCTAGAGAAGAGAAGATCTACCCTAAAGCTCTTACGAGCCTCTCGAAAAGAAATCTCGCTCTTGGTCACATTAGGCTTAAGTCTAGACTAATTGAAAAATTTATCAAGCCCTACCTTCATCAAGGAGATAGAAATCGGATTTGCCTCAGCCC
>JAGVVM010006439.1:0-13626 GCA_019149425.1 Psidium friedrichsthalianum
GGCGATGTGTAGGTGTTGGCGATGTTAGAATCAGAATGCATGATGGTATTGTGAGGACATGGACTGGAAGTTAGGCATTGTTCCAGAGTTGAAGAAAAATCTGATTCTTGAGTGCCCGGATTCAGCTGGGTATCGGTATTCTTAGATGTGGAGTTCTGAAAATTATTCGAGGTGCTTTAGTAATAATGAGAGTAATCAAGCATAAAGCCTGTATAAGCTCAAGGTGAGACAGTAGTGACAGATTTTGCTGCGGAGGAGACGTCAAATGCATCTGTTCGAGAGTCTGAAAGTTGTGGCATATGCGGTTAGGGCACATTAGCGAGATAAGCCTAAAGTTCTGAGTGAAAGAAATTTATTATGTGGGTTATGTTGCTGACGAACTAAATGTATGCAGGTAGCTGTGATTTAGATCAACGGCGGAAAGTGACAGTTAGTGCGACTGTCAAAAGAAACCACGGAAATTGCAGAATTACTTCACTTTGATGTTTGCAGGTGTCGCGGTTACCTTCAAGGAAGAGTACCAGATTTTATGCTAACAGTTGTGGGATGACTCTTCGAGAAAGACCTGGTGTTTGTGCTTAGGCACAAGTTTGCTGCTGTTGTCAGGATCAGGCAGTGATAGCTTTGATCGAAAGGAGACTGGTAAAAGGATTAAGCAGGTGCGGACTGACAAAAGCATGGAGTTTTGCTCGGAGCTGTTGAACGAATTCTGCATGAAGGAGGCATAGTGATACACCGCACTAGTGCTAATGAAACCACACGTGTTGCAGAGTTGATGAGCAGAACATTACTAGAGACGGCCCATAAAAATGCTCTCTAGTGCTGGTATGGCTAGGAGATTCCTAGCGGATGCGCTTAGTATGGCGAGCTCACTGATGAATAGATCTCCATCGACTCCGATTGAATATCGGACTCCCGAAGAAGTGTGGTCAGGTAACGTTGCTGATTATTCTGTTCTTAGAATATTTGGTTGCCCATGTTATGTTCGAGTTAGTGATGGTAAGCTCGATGGAAGGGTAAGAAAGTGCATGTTCCTAGGCTATGCACAAGGTGAACGCAGTTATCGGTTGTGGTGCCCGGAATTAAATTCACCTGTTATCAGCAGAGAAGTTACATTTGACGAGTCTTCAATACTTCTGGCTAGGAGTGATTATTGTAGTGTTCATACGGATCTAGACGGTGTTCAGCTTGAGGTGGAGTTGCAACCAGAAACTCCTAAGGTAGCGGATATTAGCGCAGTAATCGATACAGATGGTGTTTGTAGCGAGGTGGAGCTTGTAGAGCCAACAGTTGCCGTAATTGCTGATATTGACAAGGTACGTGTTCGATCTCCTGACAGATATGGATGCAACAATGGTTTTGTTTTATCTGTGGTAGAGGAGGTTATGTCAGACAGTCCTTGTGAAGCAGTTAAAGGTGCATGTGCAGTTGGTGTTCTGATGCGGTCCTCGATTATAGCGAAGTTCAAGCGCGGCTTGGACTTGGATGATATCTGTGGCGGTTGAGCCCATTGGGGCTGTTGGGAGAGTAGTAGCAAAATTTGATTTATTAGCGAAGCGATTGTGACTTGACTCAAACGTCGAGCCAAGGTGGAGATTGTTGAAAATATGTCTCGAATTTGAGCCCGAAGCGAAAATTCGAATATTTCAAATTGGATATTTCTTGTTTTGATTAATATCATGTTGGTTTAAGAAAGTCCGAAATTTGAATATTTGTGGATACCAATAACTATGCACTATGGAAACATATATCCTGTTCGGTGATATGCGAAGTTGGAGAATATCTACTTTCCTAGTGATAGCTGGAGCCTACGTTTGTTTGAAGCTGGAAAATCCAATAAGGATTTTGGATTTTGACTTGGTCAAAGAAAATAAACAAAAGGGAAAAGTGTGGGTTTTCTTCCTTGACAAGTCAAACGAGGACTTCATGCATATATATAATATTGTACTCAAGGGTTGGAGAGTGAGCCTTGCAGATGTGATGCAAGTGATGCCATGAGTGCTTAAAGGAAAGTGCTGTTACTGTGCAAAGGCTTTACTCGTGATATCAAGTCCAGGGAGAAGTCTGAAGTGCCGTTGTTATGCGAGTGCTTGACGTGGATTTCTCCGGAAGAATTACATCAATAACTTTTGTGTTCTAGTCGAGAAATTCTTGTGGTAAGAATTTATGTACAATTCTTTTTGTGAGATTGAGAGATTATTTCGCGAGGAATTGTGGGGCTAAATACTTGTGGGTTATTTGATGTAATTGGGGCTTGGGAAACACTGAGAGTGTTTGAGTGACTCGAGTGATTTGTAATCTCCGTGTATCGCTTGATCTATAGTGGAATTCGTTGCTGCTCTCCCCGTGGACGTAGGTCTCTACGACCGAACCACGTAAATCTGGTGTCCGATTTATTTTCTTGTTCTGTCTATTTTTTCGTTCGATCGCTTGTTCCGCGCAACAGAAACCACTTCTCAAGTTCGACCCTAGTTTCATACCAGATAAAAGCGTGTCGCACGGGTAATCAAAGCTTTGCCATGAATAGGCATCACTGGGATCCGAACTGATATCATCCCAAAGAACAAGGTTTCCAGACTCCAGAAGCCGCGCAACAGGATTGGTTAGAACCCCAGACAAATTCGAAGACCAAACAACACTCTTCGATTGGTTCAGAAGAGCTAGTTTCCCGTCATGGCCAAACGTGAGAACACCACTCGAATCGGATAGCGGGTTGTCTCCATTAGCCACCCAAACTACTGTTTCAGGAGTGATCTTGTACCATATCCCCAAGTACCTGTTCTTGGAGCTTCCAGTAGAGAAGAAGCCAAGCTCAAAGCTTTGGCCTGAAGAAACCAATGTCTCTCCATCTTTCATAGACTGGCCCGAACTCAAGGAGTCAGCTCCAAATGACAAGCCCCCCACGAACGACACAAAGATGATAGAACAGTAAAAGCAGGTAGAGAAAGGAGCTTGCATTATGTTGAAGCCTCACGCACCTGACTTCCTTTTTCCTCGTAATCTGTATATTATATCAGAGTAGGAAGATGGGTATAAAGTACGGCACAGATCAAGAAGAGTGAAATGTCAAACTGAGGTTCTCGGAATATCACTGTCGGTGATATTAAAAAAGCTAAATTCAATAGCCTTGGTTGACGATGTAAATAATAAAGTAGACTCATAGATCAACTCTTCCAATAATTTTGTTTGGGTTCACACCAAACTCCGGTCAGGGCAAGAGTATGTGCATTGCTTTTACTCTTTCAAAATCAAATCCATCTTTATTCCCACTTGTCTTTCTCATTTTATTGCTGAATTCTTTGATGTCCATCTGTTTTGGAGCATCCGATTCATGCTTCGAATACAACCTCAAACACGATAGCAGGTCAGCTTCTCCAAAATGCCGTATTCGTCCGGCAGGATCAATGATGAAAAAAGAATCCGTCGAGTCATATTTGACCCGCTTATGGAACACTTTCGTAGAATATCATTCATGTGATGTGATGGTCAAAGCACACGAGGTTTGTATGGGCAAAAAAGAAACTTTGCTTGTACCCATTTTTCTTGATGATCAGCTCAAAGCTGATATGAGTCTTCACGTCTCCTCTAAACCTAACTGTAGTATCCATTGACTTGCCATAAATAACGTGTACGAAACAAATACTCAAGATTTATGTATGTCAATCATTAACCGTTCATAAAAAAGTGTTTTAATTGGTCTGAAAGTCCACATTGTTTTGTATTGGGAGCACGTAGTAAAAGTCCAAGACCTTCACCGGAGAGATTGCGAAGAGGAAACCTAAGCCCAAGCTCGTCAACATATCCAATTGAGCCCACCATATCTAGTCAAACCTATCAGGTGAGTTTGACTGCATATGTTGACGGGCTTGAGCTTGGGTTTTGGTTACCTCTTGACGATCTCCATTCTAGTTAGTCCATAACTCATTGGGTTCACACAACAATAATTAGCCCATTCATGTGAACTGTTGACCACGAAACTAGGATCTTTTACGGTAATAACCAACCGATGTAGGAACCTGAAAAATCTGGGAGTACAACGTTGACCGTGAACTGTTGACCACAAAACTAGATTCTTTTAGGGTAATAATCAACTGGTGTAGGAACCTGAAACATCTGGAAGTTCAACGTTGACTGTGCATTTGGGAAAATGCTTCTTGATGTTCGGAAGCTAAAATGAGGCTCCCATTACTGATTGCTTGAACGTATAAAAAAAAAATACGCAGATGAGAAATAGTAGAAGTTATCTAAAAAGTTAAAAAAGAAGGATAACAAATCACTAAAATCTATTTTGAGTTTATGACTTACGACTTTTGTTGTATCTTTACCATGATAAATTATCTATCTATCTATCGATCTATTCATCATCATCATCATCATCATCATCATCATCATCATTAACATTAAATTTGCTGCCCACTGTGTGATAGGAAAAAATCTTAGGAGCTCACTGTTTAAGTTGTCAACGTATCCATCACCAAAATATTTTGTTAGTATCATACGTACTTCCTTCTTCATTTAAACGTAATTACAATAAATAATAACTAAAATCGAGGCGCATGACGCACCCCACCGCCATATTTTGTAATGAATTAGACTAGTATTAAATATAAGTTACCCATTAACCGATGGATGGCTGGCATATGGAAAATTTAAATTATCCACATTGCTTGTTTACTTGATCTATATGCTCTCTTACATGAAAAGTTGCAAATTTGGATAGTATGCAAAATCAAAAGGGGGAGAAAACACATCTTAATCCTCCTTCCTTTCATGTCCAAGAAAGTTGTGGCGATGACTTGGGTGTGCATGGCAATACTTCTGCTCTAAAATCCACTTCTAGCCAGAAGTCGATTTTTCTACTTCTGGAAAGAAGTATTTTTTTTTTGGTCTACTTTCTTCAAATAGCTCCAAAACTGCTTCTGGAGCAAAAAAATGCTTCAGAAGTAGAAAAACGATGTTGTGTAATCAAATAGATTTCTACTCCAAGAGTGCAGTCATTGCATCCTTTACGTCTTTTGCCACTTATATTCTCTAACAAAAGCTTTCCAAAGCTGAACTTGTTAGACCTCATGGAAAACAGTCCCAGAACACATGCTCTGGGGACATTTGGCCGCTATATTGATAATGATCAGTTCTATTGACAGTCATTTTACAAAATTTGAATGTCATCGACGAACAAAAATATGTGAAATCTGCACGTAAACAACTCGAAAGATTGGGAAATCAATGTGGAAACTCCATTGCTTATACACTTGATATGATCGCTGCGAAGCACAAAATTTAATACTTGTTTGACATCATTCTTAATCATTCCTAAATCGACTCAGCGTATTCTCTCTGTCTACAGAAATGTCCAAGTCATCGCATCTCTTCCATTTGTGAAGAGTGGAGCGGGGACAGAGGACACGTCTGGACAAAAATTCAACAAGGACAGGGGTGCAGACACGCAGCGCCCCTAAGAAATTGGGAACTTCTACTTTTTGTGGCTTTTCTGTTTTGCGTTTGTCAGGTAGCTTCACCAAAATGCCGTCTGTCATGGAAGGAGCAAGACACCAATATTGACTCAGTTGGACATGGTGCACACGGATAGGAGAACCATCAGATTGTAACAAGTCTATATAGAAGCACATTCATATGTATGAAGTACAGCCACTATCATCGACTAATCGGAACTGAATTCTCCAGCTAACTGATCTTTCCTAGATTGAAGTGGTTTGCTAATTAAGGCTACGATGTTTTGCACATTCCAATGGAGTTAAGGAATTCTACCCGGAATTGATATTTGTATAGAGGAGGATGCTGGCATGCAAATCCGACACGGGCGTTCATTGTTCTACATCATACTAAAAGCACAAGAAGCCGAGCAGCGTCCCTAAAAGTCAAGAGCCTCAACTTCACAAGACTTGCAGTTATCACCAGAGGACCAGTTGGTGGTTTGCTGGCGGCTTAAGCCAAACATTTCAGCAAAGTAAAATTCAATCCTGTCCGAATCCTTTTCTGGGTTAGAAAAGGGCTTGTCTTGGAGCATTTAAAAGCATGGGCTCTTTCTTGGTTTCGCAGAGAAGGGGCCCATCCATCATACGTACTTGAGCCATGACTATGAGCCGCGTGTTAGGCAAAACGAAACCCGACGCCGGTCCAACTGAATTTGACTCGGTCTGAACCAACTTTTTTTTTATTTTTTTTCGGTTTGAGTTTGACTGGGTCATATCAGAGGACCGGTTCAAGCTAGTTGAACTGGCTCGTCCGACCGGATTCGGAAACATTAGTTGTTTGATTAAAATATTTTTTGATAAAGTAAAATGGGTGAGTGGGGACGATCAATGTATCCCTTCCAAGGATTGAGCCATAACTACTGAGTCCAGCTATAGGTGTATAAGCCATCACTGTAGCGCCACCATGGGTTGTTTGTTTACGCCAAAATTGTGTGTCGCAACTATCAAATACGGTCGAAAATTTTTCAAATAAAGGTCAGAAGTGGATCCATATGGGTCTAAGTGGCATGACAATTTCAAATAAGAGCCTAAAGTGGCCATGACTATTTTCAAATAAGGATCTGACCTCACCGATCGGTTATTAAGGCATTTTCATCATAGTACAAATTTTAACCTGATTTTTAGTTAAACCAAATTAAAAATTATAGAAACTTAAAGTTAAAAAATATATATACAAGCAGGAGGTTGCCTCCTGTTGTGGTCGTTGCCCAATTGCTAGTGGGATGTCGGTGATGGCCGGCGACCTTGCTGATCAAAGGAGAGGCCTGCGAGAGGCTACCCACTGGCTTCTTTTTTTTTTTTTTAACTTTTATTTTTTAATTTTAAAAAAGAAAAAAGAAAAATAGAAAAACAGTAAAAAATTAAAAAATTAATGACGAAAATGCCCTTAACCAACTGGAGAGTCAGACCCCCTTTTTTTAGATTGAAATGGCTACTTTAAACTCTTATTTAAAATAATATCCACGTGAAGTCTTTATTTGACAAAATAACAACATTTCAAGCCTTGATTTAAAATTTTTCTAATACAATTTATTGGGGTGGCACACGAGGAAAAGATTAGTATTTATGGATTAGGTGCGGCACCAAAAGGGTTTGATTTCACGCACCTCCGAGAGCAAACAATTCATGTTTAGGCCATCCGGCCAGACTTCGACTCATGTCTTACCCTATTTTTGAGGTTGATGAGATACTTCATTGCCTCGATTAAACATCCCACTCCAGCATTCGACTTATTTCCCATCTTGATGAGATATTCCGTTGATTTCATTGACTATGTAAAACGCTAATCCGAGTGAATGGTCCAAGTATCAAGCTACCAGAGAAGAACTCGTGCCATGCGCGGACTAGGAATACACTTCTATCTTTTACCAATTACTATGAAATGATCGTGTTACCCTGAACACTTTTCTTTTTCTTTGCTATGAAAATTCTCTTTGCAGGGAAAATGTGAAAGAAAAGAAGAAGTTCAGATCAAACTTCCATTTTGGATTATCAAGTAGCTAATGATAGAAAAAATTAATTCCATGAGCTTGGGCTTCTGTTGCTAACATAAAAACATCTCTTTCGTATCTTCTTCTTCCATAACCCGAGCTCAAAGAAGGAAGAGATAAGAGGGCCCTATGGAGAATGTGGTCAAAAATCCATAACAGAGTCCAACCACAACGACCGAATTCTCAGCAATTAAGAGATCCATTCAAAGAACACGGGGACTAGTTGAAGTAATGAGCCTCCCAAGACACATTCTAATTATTTTCACTGTAGTCCACGATCGAAGAAGGTATCATTCCTCACATGCATACGAAACTTCCAAAGAACATAAATCATACGTTAGACTGTCACTTGCAGAAGGCAAACAAAGACAATTCTACCCATTTGATCGCCCCTCTGTGGTCAATGATTTTTTTGGACCAGAATACATTGGATCTTATGCCAAACACACAAATGTAAGAAGTCTTGGACAATGAATGAAATAAACTATTGAGGGCATTGGCCGGATCTATTCGCAATTCCTCACGAAAACGCACTACCGACCATCCATCATCGTCACCGTGACTACATTAACAGTGTGGAGTTCTTCATGTGTCGGGGTGGCGCTTAAGTCCATTGAACTTCTTTCCATGAAGAAACCAGGCTGTTTAGGTCGAGGCAATCTTGCACTTTCATTTCCCAACATGGCCACCACAGAGGACATCGCTGGTCTATCGTTGGGGAACTTCTGCACGCACAACAAGCCTACATGGATACATCTTTTCACTTGAGGTTCCGCCGAATCATACACGCATCCGTCAACGAGTTCCGTGGCTCTTTCTTCACTCCATAGCAACCATGCCTGAAAAAAGGAAAAAAAAAAAGAAAAAAAATCACATCTCCGGCTTAGTAGTGCAGACGAAAAGAGGGAGATAAGGGAGGAGCGAGAACAACATATGCTCTGGATCTTTTCTCTTACATGTCCGAGAAGGTTATGGTGATGATTTGGGTGGCTAAATCCTCTGTTTCTTTTGCCGCTTACAATCTCTAACAGAAGCACGCCAAAGCTAAAGACATCGGATTTCACAGAGAATTTTCCATCGAATGCATATTCAGGGGACATATAGCCACTGCAATGACAAGGTATTAGTCTTGTAACATAATATGCAGTCCTATTTAGAGATTTTCTGATAAGACAAGTTCTTACTAAGTTCCGATGATTCTCTTTGTCTTTGCTTCTTTCTCATCAGATGCAAAAATTCTTGCCAACCCAAAGTCCGAGATTCTAGGGCTAAGGCTGCCATCCAATAAAATGTTGCTAGCTTTGAGATCGCGGTGAATTACTTGAAGTTTAGAATCATGGTGTAGATAGAGAAGACCTCTTGCAATCCCGGAGATAACGTCAAAACGTTTTTCCCAGTCTAACAGTAAGCTTCTTTCATGATCTGCATATGCAGATAAGTATAGTTTAGTCAACCAGAGGAATTAAGTTCGGCGCACAGATAGCATCACGATCAAGTAACATCTTTGAATAAAGGGTGGTCTAGAGGCCTAACCAAAGATGAAATGATCCAAACTCTTGTTTTGCATGTACTCATAGACCAAAATCCTTTCCTCCCTCTCCACGCAGCAACCTAGAAGCCCCACGAGATTCCTGTGTTGAAGTTTGGCTATCAGAATTGTTTCATTCTTAAACTCTTCAAGACCTTGTCCTGAATTTCTTGACAGTCTCTTCACTGCTACTTCTTGTCCTGTGGAAAGATTTCCCTGCGTATTGTGGTTTTAGGTAGACATGTTAGACAACGAATATCATTCACTCTGTCTGCAGTAACTTCGTCTTGGAATACGCATGGCTCATCACCTTGTACACTGGGCCAAAGCCACCAGCTCCAATCAGACTATCCTCAGAAAAACCATTTGTAGCATTGACAATGGTAGCCAGATCAAAAAGTGGCAAATCAACATCTTCCTCCTTGATTTTCCAACCTGAAAAAGACCGGTTACTACAAAAATCCTTGTCGAAACATATGTTAACCTCATAAAAGGCCCTTAAAGTCTCCTTGTATAGTCTGGAGGTGTACATTCATAGAAGCAGTTGCTCTGACCTTTGCTCTTTATTCTGCAATTCCAGATTCGACGGCAGAACACCATGGCCAGTAGAAACAAAGCAGCAATAGCCGGCATCACTACATCGATGACCATCCTTTTCTTCTTGGCAGAATTATGAAGGAAATCTAGAATACAGAAGACAGAGAAAATTAATGCAATCTTCTAGGGTGCTGTTCCTGAATAAGCTAGTTAAAAGATAAAATGTCTAGAAAAGAAAAAAAACAATGGTTGGCAAAATAAGCACCTAGTTCAGATTTTGGTAGGCGTATGTAGAGAGTTTGCCCATAGTCATCTTCTTCGTACTCCTTAATATCAATTAGGCTTCCGAACCACAGGATGCAGCCACTACCTCCTCCTCTAACATCTGAATTAGCGTAAGCTGTGCATGAACAGTTCTTTAAGCACTCGGCCTCACATTCCTCGAGGCTCATGTTCTTGTTCAACCAGAACTCTAACAGATCAGGAAGTTTCACCTTTTCAAGTTTGAGGAACCCTTCTTCCTTCGAGCAATTTACGGGTATTCTTCTCATGCAGCCACCGGACCAAATAAGGAGATCCCATTCTTCTGGAGACTTTGGTACAAACCCATTTAAGCAATCGCATATTGGAGCTCCGTTAACTCTACAGATACCGTTGGCTCCACAAGTACCGTAAGCATCGCATGGATCATTGGGCGACGCGTACATGATAGTCCAGGCATTGCTTGTTTTATTTGCAACATAGAACTGGAGCAACCCGGAGTGGTTCATCGTAAGTACCCTTGCAATAAATTCGCTTTTTCTGGCTTCATATTCAAAAATATCTCATTTTCACCATAGAAGAACACCGACGTGGTCACTGCATTTGATCCCACTGAAGCACCACTGAATTGTTTTCCGTTCCATGGTCCCGACCGATATTTCTTGCTGGATCCTAAGCTGACGAGTTCTACTTGAGGCAACCCATGAATGTTCAACCTGCAAGTATAGTCTCCAGGGGAAGGATCATCCATGCTTTTCCAAGAAGTCAGACGTCTTTCCAAACCGATTTTCAAGTCCCATCCTAATTTCATACCAGGTAGTAGTGTGTCGGATGGATGATCAAAACTCTGCCATGAATAGACATCAGAATTCAGATCAGTGGCCTCTCTGAGAACAAGATTTCCAGTGTCTAAGAGCTGTGCAACGGGATTTCTCTGGACCCAGGACAAATTCGAAGACCAGATGACAATCTCCGATTGGTTGACAAGAACCAGATCTCCATTACGGCTAAACGTGAGAACTCCATCTGAATCATCGAGTGGATTGCCCTGTTGGCAACCCAAACAACTACTTCCGGAGTGATCTTGTACCATATGCCGAAGTACCTGTTGTTGGAGTTGCCAGGAGAGAAGAAGCCGAGCTCAAAGCTTTGGCCTGAAGAGACCAATGTCTCTCCATCTTTCATAGACTGGCCTGAACTTAATGTGTCAGCTGCAGTTGACAAGCCGCAGACTGACAGGCAGACGATGAAAAGGCAGATGAAAAAGGTAGGTGCTTCCATGCCTAAACTAAATCATGCAGGACTGCGAACTGTGTGAGATTTAGAAGGAAAATTGCATGTGCTTGTGCCTCGCAAGCCAAGTTCTAGGAGTCGGACAGGAATGGGATTGTGATCACCACTGTAAACCTTCAGGAAGCTGTCAGGACAGATTTTTTCAGTTGACTCGACTGGTCAACTCACATTTCCTGCATGTATTTAATGGGGGAGATCCTTTCTACGTCACGGGCATCACGTTTCTTAATTCTAGGACCCGTCCGTAGAAAGCTGCTTCTTCTTTATTTGGCCTTTTGCTTGATAATTAGCTCATACCTGAAGACGCATTCATGCTCAACCATACCACACTATGCATCGCGATTTACTGTGCTCAAGTACATTCACCGCGTGTTTATCAATGTCATCGCGGCAGTAGCCACGGGGGCATCATAGATGACCGTTTGGCGGTGGCGGAATTGTAATTACTTTAGCATCGAAAACGTACACGAGCAAAGTTGTATGGCAGGTTGTTATTGAATGGTCGAATATAGCCGGACTTTTTAAGGGTGGATTTCTATGTCTCACTTCAAGCTACAAGATAGACATATAAAGAAATCTCCGCCTATTTGACAGTTTGCCTGGCTCTAGAAGAGTCAAGGCACGTCAAAATCTATCATGGGCCCTGCTGGGCCATAGCGGTCCTAAGACGATACATACCTTTGACTCTTCGTTGATTTTTTGGTCCATCAAGTGTTTACATTTTACAAATTCAGACTTGGAACCTCCCAAATAATTAATAATTGACTTCAGCTTTTGACTGCTTCAATTTTCCAGGATCGGTTTGTTGCCAGTAATTGCAGCTTCTTTTCAAAGACAAGGAACCATGCCTAAGCACCTAGTCGACTACTGAGAGCGTCTAATCGCGGACGATTACAGCAATGACGAATTTCTTTCCATTATTATTTAGGTTCTCTAAGTACTCTCCGGTTTAGTGAAATTTATTTGTTTGGTCTGTCTGTCCTCCAAACTTCATGCTTGTCCAGCTGACATGATTTGAGTGCTATTTGAAGGAAGATATAGATTGATGGAGCAAGCTTAGTTGTAGTCGTTCGCGATTTTTCCCTAAAGAAATACAAGAAAGGAAAATTACAAAAATCATCCTTACTTTCCAACCCATTACCACTTGCCCTCCTCTATTTTTCAAAATACCACTTACCATCCTCCAAAAAAAACAAAAAAAAGTCGCATTGCTGAAAGACCAAATTGACCCTCTTTGGAATTTCCAATCCTCTAGGTCTCTCACAAACTCTTAGGCTCCATCTCCCACAAACCTTGGCCTCTTTTATCACCCACCACATCTTCTGCTGCTGCCACCGGCATCGCAATGGTTGGCAGCGGCGATCTGTGGTGATAAATGAGATCATGGTTCAGTAATTATGTTTCGAGTTTGGTTTAGGGGGTTTGGGCGTGGTAAGAAATTTAGGACCCAGGCAGGGGGCATATTTGGAACGAAATGGCACCATATGAGTTTTACGCTTGACCTCTGAAGAAAATGAGTACATTGATTAGCATTCGGATGCATGTCCTTTCAGATAAAAATGACCGACTGATGGTATTGGGATGGGATCAAGTGAAAAGAAAATGAATGAGGATCAAGGAGTTCGAACCAAAAATGAAATTATCCAAGCTTTTATTTGGCATATACTCATATATTAGCGTTCTCTCTTCTCCCTCTATGCAACAGCCAAGAAGCCCACAAGGTTCCGGTGCTGAAGTCTGGCAATCAGGAGTACTTCATTCATGAACTCTTCGAGACCTTGTCCGGAACTTATGGACAGCCGTTTCACTGCTATTTCTTGGCCCGTGGAAAGAATGCCCTGCATTTTTTCTTTAGTTCCATAAGCTTATCCTCTGCTATAAGCTTGCAACACCATAGATCATTACCTTGTAGACTGTACCAAAGCCACCCATTCCAATCGTGTTGGTCTCAGAGAAATGTCAGTCGCAATGCTAATTGTTGAAAAATCAAATGATGGTAGGTCAATGTCTTCCTTTCACTTTGCAAGCCTGAAATGATGAACAATGTCAATCAGATTGATAATAGTTTGTCAGAATCTAACAATGAACAATACAAATCTCCACGATATGAAGGCGCCTGGATAAGGAACAAGCTTCCCTCCTCCTTTCATTCTGCTTTTCCACATTAGGCCCAATGCTATGCCTGCTACGAACAATCAAGAAATTGCAGAAGCCACTGTGACAGTGACCAGTCTTTTCTTATTGACAGGGCTGTGGATTGAATCTAGAATAGCCAGGAAAGTGCATCGACATAAGCTAATGAATGTGAAAAAAAAATGAAGCAAAAGATAACAAAATGAGAATGAGTAATAAATAGTCGGGTACCAGATCAGGATTGACCTAGCACTTACTCTGTACATGATGCAAATTAAGGAAAAAGCATGATCATGACAATAGAACAGTTGCTACCTGGATCAGCATGCTTAGGTCTACCTAACTGAGATTGCAGGGGTCCTTAAGGATTTCTATACGGTGAGTCGAA
>JAGVVM010006440.1:0-27614 GCA_019149425.1 Psidium friedrichsthalianum
CCCCCCCGAAAGCTATCCAGAACCTAAGAGCAAACCCCTTTCGATAACCTCACAGAAAGATAACACAAGTTTATATTCCGGCTATATGGGGTAAAACTGTCATTGGAAGATGAAAATTCGAATATCTCAAAACAAGAGTATTGCAATCATAGAGTTTGGGAAGGATGGGATACGACAAATAACTTTGATAGTATTTAATGGGGGCAAATCTTAGAAAAATATTATTTGCCTTAATAAAATTTATTTCAATGATATTGAATAATGTTGACGTAAAACCGCTTTCACAATATTTTTTTCGAGCACTAGAAAAAATTTGAAAACCAATTTTTGTGGATAACTTTTTCACGTAGATCGGCATATTATATTTAAAAGTACGTATACAAGATACTTTAAAAAATTCTTGATATGTTTTCCGACCAATAATATATGAAAATTTATTTTTTCTGGAAACATTCCCGAAATAATGAAAAAATGATTAAACTTTTGTAGAAGAAATGGAAAAGAAAATCAAAAGATTTTTAAGAGGATGTTCAAATCGTTGAATTCTACTTATGAGTTGTTTAGTCACTTTAGTGATGAATCTTTGTCATGATAAATTTTTTTTTATGTAGCATTTATATTATCAGTGATAAATAACTCAAATTAATTTTATACTGACAAGAATGGAAAATTTAACCAAAAAAAAAAAATTTTTTTTTAGATATTTTAAATTATTTTAATGATGTAACTATACTTTGTTGCTATATTTATTATCCTATTAGCATTTATTTTAATAGAATGTATTAATATTGTGGTGTTTTTGAGAAAAATAGTACAAAATGGATGATAAATTAGTTATACTATTAGAAACAATTGCGAATAAAATGGCTACATCTATTATCTTGTAAAATTCATATCTATTTATTATAGTTCTTGCGTTTTTTTTTTATATACGTTGTAAATTAGATGATTAGGTGATTGATTTGATATGTATTAGCAAAATAGTTATATTTAATTGATACGAAAATATTAGAAAATATTACAAACAAACAAGGGTAAATAGACTCAAATAATTGAAATTATAAATGAATATTATGTAATACATATAAGTCTAGGTGATAGTGGATCTTCTCAAATCCTAATGGCATACAAAGTGGAACATATGTAACATGTAGAGGACCAACTTTCTGATGCAATAGGCAAAAAAAGTCAATATGGAGATATAGGAAGTAATCTAAAATAGAGGAGCTAATTCTAAGCGTGCTCTAATTTGAGTTGATAAATCTCAAAGGCCAATTAGATTTCACAATATTGGATGGTGGAAGGAGACATTACTACCACCAAGATACCCAATTCTTGCTCTAATTGACAAAATAAGAGAGTTTTAGCATCCTTTTATCCAAAAAAGACAAAAAAAAAAACAGGTTGCTATAGAATAAGCATTTAGCGATGGAATGTAATATTTTGGACGAACGACATTCAAGATTAAACTATCGAGTTCCGAGAAGCTCAAGCTTGGTTGATGATTGACAACGACTCGATAATATAACAACCAACATTATATATCGCACATATAATGACGCCCAAATTATTGTTTATGATAGGAGATATCAATCACGGCACGGTCCCGAAGGGTAGCAGATAGATTAGAGGATGAGGTAAGTATGAGGTTAATCATAGGTAAGATAAGACATTAAAGTGCTTTGGAGGAAAATTTTTTTTTTTTTTTCCTTATTCTCCAGAAAATATAGGCGCTTAAATGATAAATCATTAAGTTAGAAACCTCCTCCCTCCGTTTTCTCACCCTCAAAATTTGAGTTACAATTGTGTATGTCTGGTAACTCATTATTTGATAATTTCCTAATTTATTTTATTCGCTTTTATTGATAATGTTGATTACAATTTTATTACAATCATAAGACAATTAATTTTTGAACTCAAAAATCGTAACCAAAACAGAAATCGAAAAATCGGATGATCCATTTTATCGAATTTGAACTGAGGAAATGAACTCGGAATCGAGCTGTGACGAACCGCCACTTGAGATTCGAATTGGTTTCCTCCAAATATTGAACCGGCAACCGGCGTTTTCGTAAAACGTGGCCACGATTACCATCAATGATCTCCCTTATGAAAAATTTCTCCTGAGAGTTATGCCCCTTTCTCCCCTATCATGTGCTTCTCTAAAGAAACACCCGCTCATTGTGGGGTCATTCCATATTCATTCCTCTCACACTTTTTAGATAGAAAGTCCCGAACCAAATAGTTGTTAAAGCTAAGTATATATTATGTAGAGAACTGCGAAGTAAAGCATAATTAAATCAAATAGCGAGCAATGCAAGATAATAATTTTTCATCGATGTATTACTAGTAATTAGCTATATTGTTAAGAATAATCACAGAGATCGCCTAAAATATAAGTACGTCAAGTTTGGCCTCTTCTTGTTTGCTTCTTGCGTATCTAATTTCATGTTCGAAGTGGACATATGCCGCTGCCTAAATCGTCAAAGGCCTACGAAAGCCGAGAAATAATCACGTGGGAAGTGATTAGACAATTTATTCTTCACACCTAATCCAGCTATCGGGCAAACACAAAAGCTTTCACTGCTTAAGTCAGGGTTGAAGAACTGCAATCTTCTGCCGGACCAGAGCTATAATATAATGAACAAAAATATCCAGTCGTGGACAGGCCAAAAAGAGAAGAGGAAAACGATCAACACAAGTTTAGTCGTCAGGGTCGGGCGCGGACGTAGCTTTTTTACGACGACACTCGCGAAGGATACGATGAAAAGCGCGACCCTTTGCTTTCTGTTTCACAAGCTAGAAGTTGCCGGCTTCACACAGTAACATGCATTTGCGCAAAACGAGGATGGTTTCTCTCGTGATCGAACTCATTTTCACAGGAAGCACGAACCAGTAGAGTGGCTATGCACATTCGGAAGACGGTCAAGAATGGTGGACGCAAGATTGCGACGGCGTCCTTCGACAGTTTACAGCAATGGATGGTCCACGGGGTTCGCCGGTCTTTTAAGCCGGACTGATGCCTTGTCCTCCACACGCGGACGCTCACGAAGGACCATCACGCGTACGCATTTGCACAGAACGTTCGCAACAATTGACCGTTCTGCTTATTGGTGTGGGTCTTTTTTCGGCCGTTTGGCGGGCACGAGAAAGTGAACAGCACCTGGTCACATCGAAAAGCGAGGAGAACAATAAAAACCGGCGTTCCAAAAATCGAATCAACAATTTGGACCGTCGAGATTGCCATATGATATCATCACTTGTCGTCGTCCTACGGACAGAAAAATGGATATCCAAAGCATCATCTGAATTCGTCGCATGTAACGCACCCATCTTTTCAAGTTTTATGGACAAAGGAGCGGAAACCCCCCATAGGAAAAAGCTTCATTCTGGATTTCATTATGACATTTGTATAAATTCATCGAACATGTGAAAGATTAGCCAGACACCCCATAGTAGATGCACGGAAGTGCGGATTAAATTGTGCAGTGATCCCGATGGTTATTATTTTTCTCTGTTTCTTTTTTCTTCGAAATCCGTAAGACCATATTTCAGAAATGATAAACGTGCATAGACATCTTGATGTTAAAAGAGTAGCTCACCGACTTAGAGAGCAAGCCAGCCAAGATTTCTTTTTACATGTACCAATTAGTTCACAGCAACCATTTGAAAATGAGGCTAGCTTAGGGGGGGCGTCGTCGTCATGGTTGTCGTGATAAGGTATGGAGAGGAATAATTAGGAATAAGGAGTTGATATGATGGACAGCATTCATTATCAGCGGACTTTCATATGGGGCCCCCCCTCCGGTCGCTTTTAGGAACAGTGAGTTTGTACAATATAGTCACAAGTATCATCTAGTAAATGTTCTGGTCGTGCCTCCAGCGACAGAATATAAAAGGCCAACCTATTGCATTTAGGTTGGGAATATATGCATCTCTACAGCATAAGCAGGTTCTGGAGATGAGTACGTAATCCATCTATGCCATTTGATTAGATTCTCAAACCTCGTTTACATTATTTTATTTAATTTCAAGCACTAAATATCTAGAGGACGTTCCTTTGCTATTTGAATATTGGACGTCGGACAGCATGTTCATTAAATGTGGCTCCGTAGCCCCCAGACAATGGCAGAAATTAAGTGTTTTATGCGATTAGGTAGTACTGGACGCAACATGATCCCTTCAAATATCCACCATTTCTTTGTCACATATTTTCTCCTCGCTTTTTTCACACTTTTGGAGTCTGAAGACAATTCCTAACTGCATGTGGTGGTTGGTCAAGACCCACTAGCATTGCATTTAAAATATTAGGCTGTTCTTCCACTTTCAGCCAAGCTGCCGGACTTAAAAGGACGTCAATAACTTCTAGACTCCGTCGAGCCTGCTCATGGAGCCGTTCAGCCGCTAGGGCCGAAACACGACGACCACGATACTGAATCCATGACCAAGTTGAATAGAAACCCGTGGTTCCTTAGCAGTTTTTTTTTTTTTAGTGGAATCTCAGGGGGAGCTGAACCTTCATTTTGTCATAGATGTCAACCTGCCCATGTAGAACACCATGTTAATTCCTCAGCTCTACACATTTTTTTTTTTTCAAAGTATAATTAGAGCACGAGGGCCGGACAAGAAGTGAATCACAATCTCAAAGTATACTAGATATATACCTTTCCTAAAGTATCTCGCCCCGATCTCATTTAAATAGGAACCTAAGCAACAGTGACGTCATCTAGTTCGTTCATGTTTTGATAACGATGAAAGAATGTTCGACGGTCTAGGGGGCTGAGCCAACACCCACCATTGTCGGCGGATCACGATGGGAACGACACGAGAATGATATGCGAAACGGACCAGGAACGCAAACGACGAGCGTAAAAAAAAAAAAAAGAGTAGTAGTATTATTGCTTGGTTTGACAGCAGAAGACAAAAGCGACCTAGGGTCCGACGCAAGATGTCCAAGAGCAGCCCGGAGCCCTCCTAAGCGCTGGACAAACACGACACGTACGGAGAGCGCCGTTCGCTGTCCGTGTCTCGATGGGCCCGAGCTGTCACAAGATTCGTACTCTTCACGTGGCAAAGGGAAGGTACAAGATAAGGGCTTGGAACGCTCTCGACAAAAACGACAACGGTGGGGGAAAGGTGGGGGTTCCAGTGGGGAGAGACGGAGGAGAGATCAGCATTATCTTCCCCCACATTTTTTAAATATCTATATGGACCTTCCAGTGACTTAAATTACTGTTTCATCTCAACAAATAGGATCCCCTTTAAAATTCCATAAAACTGCTTTATTTAAACTTAACTTTCTACATAACTTGTATTCTAAAGACGACAAAAAGATTTACCCAACCGTAAAGATAAATATTTAAAACATATAACCCACTACTTAAACTTTACTAATATTGGTCTTATATAAAGCTTTTTCTCTAGAAGGAGGACTAGAACTCATTCAGCTACCTCAGGATTAATTAGGATCCAAGGAACTTAGATCTCATAGGCGAGAACACAGTAGGTAAAAAATCAATCTATTAGGAAAAGCATTCCCCTATTTAACCCAGATTAAAAGAAAAATTATAAAAAAATTGAGAGGCACATATTAGATTTAATTAATATACTTTACCTTTATCAGATACATAGTTCAGACAACAGCTGTGTCACAGGACTCTTAAACAATAATTATAAGATAGGAACTCTCTTTAATTATTACATCCTATATAATCAAATAAAAATGATATAATCAATGCTTCCTTCTGCTAATTACCAAGTTACGTATAAAACAATATTCATAGGAATGGACTAAACCTTATTTTTTATCCGGCATATAATGCGCTAATCAAAGGTCCATTCAGATAGTTTTAAGTTACCATCTCACAAGCTTATATGAGACAATATATACTAGCAAGTGTTATGCATACCTTACTAGATGCCTGGGAGGGTAGTTAAAAGGTCAAACGTGATATACTTAACATTTTTGTTCATCATATACAATTTTAGGTAACCCTTAGGTATAACGAAAGTCTACCTTAAGTTTTCGTAACTATAACAGGTCGAGAACTTAAAAATAATAATTCTAAATATCTCACATTATATTACTCTAGGACCTAAAGTAGTTATTCCATTAGGAAAGTCTTTTCAGGATAATTTAAAAGATACAGGTAATCTCTAATATAATAATTTTTACCTTTATATAACCTAATCTTTAAAAACTAATTTACTGAATTTCTAGAGACTCTTAGAGATCTTTCTCATACTCTCGCTCTCTCTCTCTCTCTCCCTCTCTCTCTCTGTATCGACGGACTGCGGTGCGCGGGAATTCCGGCATCTTCGCTGGTGTCGTCACTGTGATTCCAGACTATCCGACAATTACACTGCAAAAAACGAGGACAATTGAAGAGAAAAAAAATGGGGAGGAAGTGTGGTAGGTCTGTTTTTTTGGGTTATGTTTTGTTTTCGTCTATTGGCTGCAGGGGCGCACGTACAGGGCCGTACTTTGGCGACCAGCGGTGGCGAAAATAGGCTTTGGCATTCTTTCCTCTTCTGACAGAACATTCTTCTCCGCTTATCGCCCCATACATTGTTTGTTAAGTCTTCCCTTTCCCGACTGATGGCGAAAGCCCAATTATCAAAAACTTTGTCGCGCATTACAAATATTCGAGCTCTGTATGTGGAAATTCAGGGGGTTCATCAACGTAATTAGGTAGCAGTGTGGAGCAGCAAAGCCGAAACGGGGAGCGATTTTTGGAGAGGTTACGATTTTGGGCGCCGCAGAGTGGACGGCGGAACTTGTTGTATTATAGTACGTTTGGCATTTCAGATTGGAAATGGTATTTAGAGAGAAACACGCGGGCTACCTGCGATGAACCAGCCCCGCTGATACAAAGCATGCTAAAATTAAAAAACCAATTTATTCGAAGTGGTTTTGGGTGTTAAGGTGGGGGATAGAAGATAATGCTCGGACACCGTGGAAGATTGTGGGGCACAAAAGTCGTAGCTTCCAGATCATTCTTCTCATATACTACGATACAAGCTCGGCAGCACGAAACCGTCTAACTTGCATCTCCTATCTCATTAACTTACATAAAAACCCTAGTGGTCCGACGCTTACATGCCAAATCTCATTTATCTACGTGCTTTGGTCAAAAAGCATGGGGTCTTCCCAAGTGGTCAAAGTTAAAACTAGGCTGCCCTAGAAGTCGCTAGCTAGAGAGCAATCATCATAATGTAAAAAAAAATAAGAAAGAAATCATGAGGAATCAAAGCTGCAAATTGCGCGTGGTCTGACTCCACGCACATCAAGACTTCGGAGAGACGAGATGGAAAAGATAAAAACAATCATCACACGATGGCATGGGGACCTCCGAGTTGCAGATAAGGAGCAGGCCTTTTCTTCGGCTTGTTTCACGTGCGTACGTAGATTCGACTTAAAGCACTACAAAATCGTAGCCCGCACCCAAGAGTTCGCGCTCAGATGGATAGGGACCGTCGATTTCAAAAAAACCGAATGCCGCCCAACATTGCTCTTGCCTCTCTAACTCGGCCCAACCGATAAGATATTGAACTCATCGGTGAAGGTGAGATATGTCGGAATGTCCGAAGAACGACCTGACAATCTCTAAAAGCACATGATTATGGCCCTGTTTGATTCAACATTTAAATGAGCTTTGGGACTCTAAAGTCTTTTGACTAAATGTAAATGGTGTTTGGCTACTTTCTTGAGATACAATTATATCTCAAATGTGTTTTGATTCACATTTTTAAAATGAGATTTTGGGACTCTAAAGTTTTTGACCAAATGCAAATAGTGTTTGGCTACTTTTTTGAGATACAATTATATCTCAAATACTCTCCAAAGACCTTTAGTCAAAAGTATCTCAAGAGGTACTTTTGAAAAATGCATTTTTCAGAATGCAACTACAATTTTTTTATTCTTTATTTTAATAAAATAATTTAAAATAAATAACAAAATTAAAAAAAAATTAAAATTAATTAAAAAAAAAATTAAATTTCAAAAATGAAAATAATTAAAATAAAATAATTAAATTAATTAAATTAAATTTAAAAATAATTTTTTTCCTAAAAATAATAAAAATAATAAAATTGAATAAAAATTGAATAAATTAATTTTAAAAAATATAATAAAAATAAATTTTTAAAAAAATTAAAATTAAAAATTCGAAATAATATATATAATATAATATAATAAATTAAAGTAATTAAAAATAAAATATTTTTTACGAAAAAAAATAAAAATTATTCGAAATAATAAAAATAATTGAAAAATTGAATCATTTACAAAAGGTTTTTTTTTTTTAATTTTATTTTATCAAACGGTGTTTACGTCAAAGTGTGCATCCAAATGCACTTTTTAGTTACAATTTATCAAACAAGATTTGCATTTTACAAAATCTATTGAGCTCAAAGGTATCTATATTTTCCCAAAGTCCCTTATTCAATACTGAACTAAACAGGCCTATATATGTCCATGCCATTTCACTGCATGGATAACTGGTATGTCAACGTTATCGTCGTTGAGGAAGAAATGATCTGGTTGTAAAGAAGGGCAAGATGAAGGCATTGCAGATCCAAACTTACTGTGTAGAACTTGGGCTTCACTTGAAGCCCATTGGGCCAGGCCCATAATGGGACCAAACTGGCGAACCTGCATGTTTCTCAAAGCTTCTCTCCTTCTTCTCTCGCAGAGGGTCGCATCGTATTTCATTGCTCGCGAGAGCTTCCCAACTCGGCTCGAGCATGGCGGACCGTTATTTCCCAAACCCAATGCCGGACTTCGTACCGGCAGCTTCCGGGGAAGATGCTGTCGTCGCCGAAAGAGCTAAGGACTCGCTCTCGAATCTCCTCTATCTTCCCCACGCCACTCTCTCTGAAAAGCTGAAGAGATCGGCTCTCGACCTCAAGAACACTGTACTTCCCAATCTTAGATACTGTTTCCTTCGAAGAAATTAGCTCGAATATGTGAAGGGTCGTGCTCATGCGTTGATGCCGCTAAAGTAGCTTAGGATCCATCGAGTCATCATCTTTTATGAGTTCTGAATTGCTCGGTTGACTTCATGATGGATACTGGGTAGAACAAGACTCGAGTTAGTGAAGATTCGAATTTAATTAGCTGGAAATCCTTCAAGCTCTATGAATTGCGTATGGGAAGGGCGACTGGAGTTTTTTTTTTCCCATGTTATTTCAGGTGGTGAGAGAGACAAGGGCAGTGAGTGGCAAAAGATTGCAGGATTATACTCTGTATACCGGTGCTCTAGGGACGGCTTACCTGGTCTTTAAAGCTTTCCAGGTCACCAAGAACGAGAGTGATCTCAAGCTGTGCTCTGAGATAATCAGGGCCTGTGATGCTGCCTCTCGTGATTCTGGGTACTTTCTCTCATGTTTAATATTCTCAATTGGGGCCATTTTTGTGCTTAACTGTTGCTTAAGTTTGCTTATGGCAGTGGCTTCCATGAACTAGCTCCGTAATGACCGTTTGAACAAGATGGGTTTTGGTTAAGCTGCTTGAAATCATATGTTCTAGGCTTTTAGACTCGCCTGTGGCTGCAATAACTGCTGAGAGAGAGAGAGAGAGACTGAGACATCGTTTGGGACTTTTCTTCTTAGGATTCTAGTCATGGTTATGCAAGCACTGGTGGAATTTTAACTTGTATTTCTCTCCTTTCTATGAAGCTGCTCAAAATAATTTTTCTGGGCTATGGTTCTGTCGAGGCTTCTGAGTGTCTCTCTCTCTCTCTCTCTCTCCTAACAAAAATGAGAGTACGATGGCTCAGAGATTTAGATTAGGAGCCAGTTAATTGTAATGTAATGCCCTCGTGATTTGCAAACGTGACATTGCAGGCGAGTGACGTTTATATGTGGGCAGGCTGGTGTTTGTGCTCTTGGTGCAGTTGTGGCTAAGCATTCTTGTGATGAAAGGTTGCTTGATCACTACTTGACAAGATTCAAGGAGGTTTGTGGTCTCTTTCTGTGATGCTCCTTTCCAATGTCCATGGATTCTGTGTTTGTCTTGACACACTCAGGAATATGAACAGATCCAACTGCCGCGAGATTTGCCAAACGAGTTGTTATATGGGAGAGGGGTTTCCTCTGGGCTGGCTCTTTCCTGAATAAGCACATTGGTAAAGAGACAATATCAGCAGCTCGCATGGTACAAATATTAGTCTCTTGCAATTTCTTTCTTGTTTTCCAACCTCTATTATAAAGTTGGGACCTATGCTCATCTATAGGAATCAACTGATAATAACGAGTTTATGTGTCTGCAGAGAGCGGTGGTAGATGATGTGATTAGTATGGAAGACGATTGGCAAAAAGGAGGAAAATGTCCGCTGATGTATGAGTGGCATGGGAGGAAGTATTGGGGTGCTGCGCATGGATTGGCAGGCATTATGCATGTGTTGATGGACATGCCACTGAAACCAGATGAAGTGGAAGATGTCAAGGGTACACTCCGCTATATGATCAAAATCGGTTCCCAAGTGGCAATTATCCTTCAAGCGAAGGCAGCGAGACAGATCGTCTAGTCCATTGGTGTCATGGTGCTCCGGGGGTTGCACTAACTCTTGTAAAAGCAGCTGAGGTTCGGCTTCATTTAAGCTTCCTCATTCAATTGAATTGATTTATTGTTGCTTGAGTTGTCTGAAGAAGGCAATCTAAGTTTGAGGTGAAATGCTCATTTTGACTGACTATACTCCGAAGGAGAAAAGTCTAGAGAGGGGATATTGGTAATGGCAACTGGTACTATATACGGTCAGAAGTCGTGGCTGCAGTCATATATACATATATGCTCGATTTGTACAAAAAACATTTTCCTGGCATGTTTCGTCCTGGTCATGAATTAGCTTCAATTTCATCTTCCCAATGGCACTTTTACAGGTTTTTGGAGGTAAGGAGTTCTTGCAAGCGCTGTAGATGCAGGTGAGGTGGTTTGGAATCGGGGTCTTCTTAAGCGTGTTGGTCTCTGTCATGGCATCATTGGGAATGCCTACGTGTTTCTTTCATTGTGCCGACTCAACGGGCAATGCAGAGTACTTGTACAGGGCTAAAGCTTTTGCTTGCTTCCTACAAGATAGGGCGCTTAGGCTTATATCAGAGGGAAAGATGCACGGAGGCGATCGCCCCTACTCTTTGTTTGAAGGCATAGGAGGGATGGCCTGCCTCTTCATGGACATGAGCGAACCATCTGGGGCCAGGTTTCCTGCTTATGAACTTTAGGTCGATACATGGACAATCTGAAAGTGTGTCATCACTAGGACATGTCGTATATTGTGCAATAAATCCTCCAAGTAACTTGCAGACGTTGATGTTATCCGACCATGTATCTCTCATCCGATAATGTGATCTCACTGCGACGAGAATGTTGGCAAAAGAATCTCGCTGGGACCGTGAATTGGAGATCACCTGTGAGTATCTGCATAATTGCAGCTTTCAACTGAGTTATGCAAAGGCGGGTGTAAAAACTGAGTTATACAAAAGATTTTGAACATGAAGATCTTTGTTTTATCCAACTTAAACAAGATTTTCCATTCTCACTAGCCCTACGACTTCCCACTTACTGAGAGATCATCAGATCTAAATCACTGTACTTTCTTTTTCCTGGTTTACAAATCTATTTTGCTTCTCTTGATGCTCGGTCAGAGGGATCCCAATCTGGATACGTCCGACGAGCACAAGCATAATAAAAGAAAAGGTAAAAAACTGAACTCACTAATATGACAAATCTCAAACCAAGTATGTTCTGTACACTTCTTAGCAACAAGGACGATATGGACTCAGGGCGTATGGAGCTCAACATGGAACTTACAAAGATGAGGACTTGCTTGGTTTCTCATAGACCCCTAAATCCGGACAGGCAATCCAAAATTTTGAAAAATCTGATCTCGCCTCGAAGCCCGGCAGTTACAACCACCAGCCCCCATGCTGACATGTTCTCGCCAATTCCATTGGAGAAATCCACGCTAACACGAGGGCTCCTGCTTCTTGCAGCTAATAAAAGTTTTTCGTCCGTCCAAGCAGCCGCAATTTTGTCATAGCAGTTATTGGTCGCCCAAGAAATACTACCATGAAGTGGACTATTGTTGCAACTCGATGCCGATCTTGAGCCTACAGCACCATTCGTATCCTCAACAGGCATCGGAGGATGATTGGCGGTGTAGGCCTCCTCAGCATCAGGTCCATTTTGATCAGCAGAGTAACCATCATGAGTTCCCCATGCATTATCCAGACCGGGCCAAGGTATGGCCACCGAAACATCTTGACAATGGAAAATGTTCGTAGGAACGTGTTACAGTAACAGCCTTTCCCCGGCCAGGACGAGAGTCAGCTTCGTGCTTCCACACGTAGACATGAGAATCCTCACTGGCAGAGACGACATATTTTCCATTGGCACTGAGGGATGCAGAGATTTGGCTGTTTGTGTTGCGGAACCCTGCCGTGAAAAAGAACCAATATTCAATGTGACGCCATATGAAATCACGAACTTGCATACGAGAATGTGATAAAAATATCTGGAGCTCTTCCCTTTATTTACGGAAAGTTCAATAATATCCAAGCATCGTGCCCCAGTGCACATATAGTGTAGGTCCCACAAAATTTTTGACAGCTCATATATTTAAGTACCAAGTTAATGAGTTGGACCACCAAGCGGGTTTTACAGCAATTTCTTTTGATATATACAAGTCTCATTTCCAGTATTTTTCCCTCACCTTTAAATTTGTGTACCAGATCAACACCATCAACAACCCGTATTCGAGAGTCGCAGATGTGATGAGCACTTCAGATGAACTTCCAGATACAAACTGTCAAGCAAATTTGTCATTAGATAATACCGTATTATATCAATGATAGATACTTTGTGCGCACAAAAATCGAATAAGAGATGCCTGGAAAATCCATAGACGAAACAGGATCTCCACGATGTGTCCGATCATCATATCTATCAAATACATCATGGATCATTTCATTACCTGAAAGCCAGTGATCTTCTTATGATGAGACTTCTTCTTCTTATTCTGCAAATTGATTTGACTCCTTCTGTTGCAACTTGTTCTCTGGGAAAAAGTAAACTAAAGCTGGTAAGAGTGGTGAGACGTGGCACTGATTCTGAAGCGGAGAGACAAACACAAGAAACTAGGAAATAGTCTGTTCATCAAGTTTATACCAGATGTGTTGTACAAACGGCAGCTCCCTTGTATGAACCAACTAAAGCTCCCTGTCAAGAGAGGGAATAACAGAAGAGGAGGGAAACTCTTAAGCAATTGGCTCAATAGTGAACACCATACATGAATAACTGCATTTCAGTAATTACATTCCATACCTGACCATCTGGTGTGTAACAAGCTGCAGTGACCATCTCATGGAAATCGCTCCAGTCAACAACTTGCCTATCAGGAACACTCCATATACGCACTTTGCCATCTAGGGATCCACTAATGAAATATCTATCATCGACAGGATTGAACTGGATACAGGTTACTGCATCAAAGCATATCCGAGAAAAGCGAAATCTGATAAGTTCAGATAGCATGCCAAGATCATTGAGGCGAAAAAGGTAAAAAGGAAGTTCATTTGCAGATTTAGCAAATCCCTTTAATTTCCTGATCACTTGCCCCGATTAGAAAAGGATGACTGAATCAACCACTATGCTTTTCTATTTCTTTTCTTTTTTCCTGTCAAGTTATTTTGACCTCTTCAGTTTACCACCAAGAGGAACAAGTATATATACCCTGGAAGTAGATAAGCAGACAAAGAAACTCACCATAATCACCGTGGGAGAAAACTTTCAAACAAGACTCGCTAGACAAGTGCCACAATCGAACTGTCTTGTCCATTGAAGATGAAAGCAAGTGCTGTTAAAAGGCTTCAGGTTAGCAATAAGGTCTTGATTAAGGAAACTAAATGATGCAACTGTTGCAAATATTGGTAACAAAGGGTCTGCCACTGCATGGTACATAATGCAACGAGACCTCCTTTAAAGACTACTTGTATTTGCCATCCTCACTCATTCTTAGCCTTTGTAAAAAGCACAAGCTGTAACCGTAGGCATAACTTATATAAATAGCTTCAAATGAACAGGAATATTTAACTCCAATCAACATAAAAAGGGCAACAATTTTAAGACTTGTTGCATGAGGACATCAACATGCAGCCTTCAAAACATCGAACAATAACACACCAATTGTCAACTCGACATATGACATCACTCTCATGAAAATAATGCAGCTCCAAGATGGAAGTCAGCTACACTATTTGCAATAACCTAAACATTTTCTGATAAAGCAAACCTTTGACAAGAAAATTTGTATTTCTTACGACAGCTCTTCCGGCATGGAGCGTATATATTGCACAAAGATGAGGTGGTATTCGCGGGTCAGACTGGCTCTATTTGCATGTGTGTTTTCACATCTAACCCCTAAATCAGGAATTATCATATTTTTCACTTTTCACGGCCAAACTCATCTAAGTTGTGGCCTGTCATCTATCTAACATCAAAATTCCATAACCCACACCACGAGGACCTTAAGCAGAAAAGGAATGAAGATTTCTCTGCTCAAATGAGGTACAAAAAGTTGTCATGGCAAGAAATTCATCACACATGTGAAGCTGTCAACTGCAGATCATACCACAGACTCAAAGGCAAGTCGCTTTGAACAAAAGCAGATGCTCAGAAGTGCACCGTTCCAACACTACATTAGGTCCATAAAAATCAATTGCAGCCAAAGTTTTTTGAGCTCGTGAAGATTAAGTTCACTTAATCAAGAAACAAGCAAAATTTGCACTTCAAAAAGCATTCAGAACAATATACAAATACAAATGAATGAGGTGAATCGATAAGCAAGCAATCAAAGGAAAATTTTCACAGCAGCACTAACTCCTAACCGTGCAATAATTATCCATTGGGCAGACGGGACCAAACTTTTCCACTCTAAACAACCTAATTTCCGTTAATCTTGAACCTGAACAGACATAAAACTACATCACGGACATATTCATAAGACGTCACAATGAATTTTTCCTAACGAGGATTCCAAAAGGAGTAATTAAAATTTTCCTTACAAACATGAACACACATTTTAGCATCATTTACATAGTATCACTTGAATCAGCTATGTCAGGCTCCATTTTCGCATGTTTCACTAGCTTTCATCCAAAAATTAAACATAACATACAGGCCTCACTCAGTTATAACTCGATAATCATAAGATATCCTGAAACTTACTTCCCAAATAACTCGTGTCCAGTTGCACTTTATCAAAAGAGAAAAGAACAAGAGAGAGTGGAGAGAAACTAAAGGCATCATTTTTATTCATTGACTTAATAAAATAGTATACAAGATGGCTCTATTTACCGAGCATAGAGACACCCAAAACCCTAATTAAACTTATTAAGACTGGACCGCTAACTAATGCCTAACAACACTAAATATGCAACACACTTCATGCAGAGAAAAGGGGAACTCATACAAGGCACCTGGCGATATGCATATGCAGGTTTTTCAAGTGGTTATAACACCGTCGCCATGATATGCTCTGGAAGTATATCCTAAACGACCAGTATACTTTCTCCATATCAGATCAAGAAAGATATAACTCCAAAAGCAAGGCAATATAGCTAAGCCACGGGAAGCTTAGTCATTAAGCAATGAGTTTCATGAACTTCCCATCAGACCATACACAATAGAATTGGTACATGTGGCATGAACTGCCGATGACCAATCAAACGTTAAGGAAGAGATTTGGAATATCAGAGGATGGTAACTAACCTGGGATTTGGACCATGAGAGGTCGAGAACATCATCAAGATGTCCCTCAAACGAACACTCAGGTTTCTCAGAAAGCGCAAACACAACTTCCGGAACAAAACATGGTCCAAGCTCAATGACTTCCGGCTATAGATGATCTCCCCTTCTCTTCTTCTCGAGATAATAAATCCATCTCGGCGAAAACGTGCTCAGTTCTGGCGTGCATTAGCCCCCAACAACATGTGGAAGCTCCATCTTCCGGTTTTTCCATCAATAATTCTCCTTCCTCTCGGACTCCACCACCTTCCACACATGAATACACGATCGTCGCCTGCACTGCAAGATATCTCCCATCCAAACTAAATTTGATACTCCATATAGATCCATTATGCGCCTGTATTTCTTGGCATTTATAAAGCCCTGCGAGCTCTTTATAAGGCTTCCCATACTGCCTCACTTTTACCCGCTCAGGTCCTGAATGATACATCCTGGCTATCATCTGTAGCTGAAGCTTGACCTCCGACCACCTTTTTCAGAAGAAGTATCCCGCTCATCACTACTTCGCCTCTCTTTATTAACACCAGTCATTGTGCTTGCCACACTCCTTATACTCTTAACCACCCACCCTTCTTCTTCAACTTTGCCCCCCTGCACTGCCCCCATCCCGTTTGCATCCTATGATCCTTATTACCCTCTTCCACATTTGCCTCCGCATCACTCTTGCACAATTGGGGAATGCCCGACACTAATCTCAAACTCCTCATACGTCAATTGCCGACCAGTCCCAACTTTCTTGAGCTTGTTCCAAGTACCATCTTCCTAATCTCATTCACCACAAACTCTTTCCCATTGTCAGGTTTTTAATCGTACAAACTGTGTCATTTGCCCTATCATCAGTCCCATTATAGTGCATATCACAACCCCTCTCCATTGCCATCAGCCGTAACGCGACGGTCATTTGAGTCAACTTTAGACTCGTGGAATCACTCTTAATCTCGTCAAATTTTTCACAACATTGCGCGATTGGCGTCTATCCAATCTAAGGGGACTGCGCCTCGCGGACCAATCCCAGCACCCCGTGATTCAACATCGACACCATCCACAAATTATTACTAATTTACAAAACCGTTCCTATCAATTGAAAGAATAGAAGTAGAAAAACGAATGGGCCGCAAGGAATTCGATTACACTGGTCACTCGAGGAGGCATCGTGATCCACAGACCCATCTGATCTCGACCGCACTATACCGCGCTCTGACCTACTCTGTTGACTCGTCAAGTGATCCGCCGATACTGACCTTCCAAAGTCGGCGTGACCCGATTCCTTTCCCTGATTCGTCCGTGAAGGGACGGTTCAGCGGTGAGACCCATCTCATGGAGAAGCCGAGACCCGCCGTTCCGACACCGAAGACGGCTGTGAGATCCAGACATCGTAACGGAAGACGCCCACCGGGAACCGGGGCACGGGGAAAGGTGAGCAGAGGCGGAATTCGGATCCGGGTTCGGATCGTCGGGCTCATCCTCGAGTTGGAGCGGGCCAGAAGAGGACGAGATGAGGCGATCGAGGGACTCGTAATAACGCTCTTCTTCGTCGCCGTCGGTGAGGTCAATCGCTCTGTCATCGTTGGCGTGGATATGAGCTGGGATTTTCATTTCATCTGGTAGGAAATGAAATGCCCCTTCACTTCATGGGACCCAAGCAAAAAGTTCCTATTTCCCCGCCGCTGCTCTTCTCCGCTTCCCCCGGTTCTCAATCGTCGGCCAATTCTCGAGAAAGAGAAAAAAAAAAAAAAGGAGTGAAGGACAGAGTGACTGCGTGCGTTAGAGAGACGATCAGACAAAACACGATGGGGTATTGCAGAAATCAGATCCGATGACGGTAGAAAGAGAGAGAGAGAGTGTGTGGAGAGAACGAAGCCCTATGCCTTGTATGTGGGGGGGTTGTGTGGAGTATGTATTGGTGGTGAGTTGGGGGTTTGGCGATTTTGCCTTTCCTTTTTTTAATTCCTACTTCCTCTCTCTGTTCCTCGCTCTGCAAGCGAATGGGGAACTCGGAGGAGGACTGCAAAGATTCGGAGGCTCGAAAACGAGAGCGGAAAGGGATCAAGAAGAGATGCGAGCGAACGGTGTGTAACCCGCGATTGGTCGACTCTTGATTTTGTCAGGAGGGGAAGTTACTGATCGTTTCCTTTTCCTTCCTTTTTTTTCTTCGTTCCTTTGATGCGGGAGCGCGTATTACAAAGATCGACGGAGAGATTGAGACAAGGAGACAGCAAACGTTCGATCGACGAGCTTAGTTGGCAGTGAAAATGGAGGGTTTTGACTTCTGATCAGGAGGGAAATGGGGGAAGAAAGCGAATGCGAGAGCGCGGCGCAACGAGCGACTTCGCCTGTGCTCTGCATCTGGAGTCCTGTTTCGTTTAGTGTGTGTGGTTCGATGGCGTCGGTTTGGCAACTCCGGCAGGAATATTTCCTAGGAGAGCAAAGAAGGATTTTGGACCGATCCTGTGTCGTGATCAGCTCTCGACATCCCAAAATGCCATGAAATTTTATTCGCGTGCGAAAAAAATTGTTCATAATTCGTACAATTTCTAGTTTACCGGTTGTTAAAATCTTATCGAATCCTCCCGTGTCATGCAAGTGCGATGACACAATATTCACTCTCTCTTTTTTTGGTCAAAAAGAAATTTTCATTCACATGAAAGAAGGTACATGACATCATGACTAAACTAATCACAAAATATTACGATCAAGCGTAAATTCAAAAAATAAATCAATTTGATGTAGCCTGCCCTCTTTCCACAAGAACGGATTTACCATAACATCACGGCACAATCAATAGCCGATCACCAAAAACTCGTATCATCATCGGTAATGAGCACACCACATCAAAATCTTCATCTATCAAAATCTTCATCTATAGTAACGGCTTTATATCAAAAATAGTGCGCGTCCAAATTCAGCGTCCTAACACCATCACTGTATAGGGATAACAACACTTGTATGCTGAAAAAGCACAAATAACGCCTTGTAAACCTCAAATCTATATTTAGAGTGGGATAGAAGAATTCTCAAATTTAACTCTAAATTTAAATCGGAAGAGAAAGCTACAAAACAGTAACAGTCGTTCTAAACACTTTCAAATGAACTCACCATTGTACACAGTAAGAGAGGAGCTTTAGAGATTTGCAGAGCTCTCAAACGACTTCCACGAAATCATATATATATATATATATATATATATATATATTATTTTCTCTTTTAAAAATTATAATATGTTTATGCATTCATCTGTAGAGTACCGTCGTAGTGTTTATTTTTTTAAGATACTCGCCATCCATAGTAAGATTTAATGATGAATTTCCATTCTCCATCCTATATATTTATGGTAATAAAAGATAACTATATAAGTAATAATTCTCCTAGGCAAGCATTATATGAAATTTGTCAGAGCCCTATTCAAAATCACTATGTTCAAATCCCTAAGAGGATATTCAACTGTTGCGTTTCTTATGGCTTAATTCCCTTAAAAAGCTCCCAAGTTTAGGTATAATATCGATTTTGCCCAAACTTTTTTTTTGTCTATTAAAGGAAGTGAAAAAAACACCAACTTCCCACTATAGTCCGCAAACCAGTGGGCCCTCATTAAAAAAAACCGCCACTACTTGTCTGTCAAAATCATAAACATGGTGGCCAGTTAAAAGTTCATTCAAAACAACAGCAATCTCCCGACGTCGACTTTGACGAAATCGATGGCGATTTTTAGACACGAGGCAGATTTGGTACCGCAGCGAAAGTTTATAATTTCATTTCGAGACAAAAAAAAAAAAAGGAAGAAGAAAGAAGAAGTTCGGGGCAGAGTTAAATTTGAACATAAAGTTAGGGCTTTTCGGGGAATCATGACCATTTCTTATATACCCTCTAAAGCAAGGCCATGTGGCTGCCCAGCTTTAATTTCTTTTTGCTTTGTTTTGCACTTCGTTGGTTACTTATCGTCAGGTTTGCTGTTGTAGTTGGTCTAAAGAACGATCATCCACGTCGTGTCTCCGAGGAGCATGTCTTCATTGCGATGCTGGATTCCAAATATCGACATGAAGGGTTCCAAGGTTTCGCCTGAGCAATGTTCTCCACGGCCAAGTATCTCTTGCCTTCGTAATTTCTTCTCTCTCTCTCTCCTCTTTTTTTCCTTTTGGGAGCTAACTGTATGGTTAATTTAATTCTCCCAGAAGAGAAGTGCAGGACAATGTTGTTTTCTCTTCAGCACAAACAATGAAACGCCAAACCGCCAAGACAGTTTCGGCCTCACTCCAAATCGGATGGACCGTCTTATCGGGTCGGGTCGGGTCGGGTTCCCAAAAAGTTTCACCAAATCAGCAGCGTTTGCTGTGCATACTTTCCTCGAGGCCTAACGGGAACAACCTCTTTGAGCGCACACGCATAGTTTCTTTTATAGAAAGCAGATGCTCGAGTTTGATAGGAGGCGGTGCTGTGTTTGTTTGTAGCTTTTTTTTTGGGTAGCTTGTTTGATTAACATGGATTTAAAGTGAATATTTAAAGGCATACATTAAGCAATCGATTTTGAGAAAAAAAAAACTATAATTTCTTATATAAAATCATCAGTTAGTTTTATCTCCATCAAAAAAATATCGGTATGCCTTTTTTTACAATATGTGTACACCGGATCTTGTTTAAGATTATAGGGAGACGACATGAATGATCACTTAACTTTTTATGCAGAACGATCCTGTATGAGTCACGAAATTGCTCGTCTAAATGCTAGACATCCAACAACAACAACAACAACAAAACAAAGAATTGTTTGTTATAGGCCTATCAATTTGGATTGAAATTGCTACATGGAACATATTGAAAATCTAAATCGTCGTATCACATTTATTCCGTGCAAGGGACATTTTACTATCCCAATGCATTTCTTTTTGCGATAGCTTGGTCAAAGAGGCGCTCTAGCTAGCAATTCGAAGTATTACGATATAATTAGAGTGCTTTAACGATGGAGAGGATTCCATATTCGTAGGATGGTGGTATTATTGTCCATGAAACGGCTTCATCGCCACATCTAGCCAGGATTAGCCCGTTCTGTTCGAGCCATTCTAAGAATTCAACGGGCGAACTTGTGTCATATCATCCTTTTGGGTACTGGTCTCACGTATGCATGTGTCACGGGCAGACAGATGCGCCTGAGGAGGTTGTCTTACGTTGTCCTTTAGGGCCTAATCTCATGCGCATGCCTACTAGAGAACAGCTAGGCTTAAAACAAGATCTCCGTTCATGGACAAACGCGTCCCTAGAGATCCATGATAAATGAGGAGATCCGATCTGCCTCGAGGCGGGTGCCCTCGGAGGAGAGTTCCTGTGGGCGATACGAGCAAACTTCTCTTGAAGTTGACGGGTCGTGACATCTTTGGACGGACTCGGGCCCCAAAATTAGGACTCGGGCGAGTAACTCCTCCAGCCTGCAGACTGGAGCCTAGCAGCTCTAGACAGGAATTAGGATGTGGCTACTTTCAGCCAAGATGACGAGAATCAAAAGAGGGGGAAGTCAAAGCCTTTGGGAGTGGCTTTTGAAACTCGAGCTTTGTAGTTTTGACGTGCCCCATTCGGAACCATCACATCTTAGTACGTGCTAAACTGGACGATTTGAGCACAATGGCTCTTCCGGAGTGACGATTCGAGCTTCCACACGGGGAGAGGAATGAACGTGCTGCCTGAACGAGGGGAAATGTTCTTCTACTTCTATCGATCAGCATGAGCAACGACTATCACTCGTAGACGACCGAAGCGGTCGGTTCAAACGCATACTCCGGACCTTGATTAAGATGATTTCCCCTTACCACACATCGACATTCTAGTTGACAATATCGTGGGCCATAAAGTGTTCTCCTTCAGGAATGGATTCTTAGGATACAACAAAATTTTGCTTGATGAATAAGATCGGGAAAAGACAGCGTTCATTACACCATGGGCTACTTTATACTATCAAGTCATGCCTTTTAGACTCAAGAATGCTTGGGTAACCTACCAAAGGGACATGATCACGCTCTTCCATAACATGGTACATTTTGAAATGGAACTTGATGTAGATAATATGATTGTCAAATCTCAAAATAACGAAGACCATCTGATGAATCTTGCAAGAGCTTTTAATCGACTTAGGAAATACTCTGATTCGATCTTCTCCCTAGCTAGGAGGCATCTACCTATTCCCGATCACAAGGAGAGGTTCCATTAGGGGTGAACAAGAATTGGGGATCATATGCGTGTGAAATTTCGGTTAATAGAGAGTTGGGGTTTATAGGTTTTCCCATCATATTGGGATAAGGGCAAGGGTGGCAGCTCGCAAAGTGGTCGAGAATGCATTCTACGCGACAAGGACGCGATGTGTTACCGGCATATGACAAAACAAGTTAATGCTCATCACACATGACGATGGCGCCAAGTAGGATGGCTTGCACATCATTTTGATAGCGTGACTGGTTGGTGACACCATGTCAGCACCACCGCACGATGTCCTTGTTTATGAATTCATAAATCATACGCGAATTTCATTAGAATTAAAAATGGATAACGCCCGTGTTTGTAAGCCACCAATCACAAGCGTGGCCGAAGAAAATCATGATTTTTTAGAAATTCATGCATAATATGATCCATGGCATTTAATTGCTGGCATAGTCCGAAATAGGGGGGAGAAAAGTCCTACATTAGGGTCGAATGAGAATTTCGACTGCTGTTGGTGAACGTAATTGAAGCAATGCATGATTAAATTGCAAAGGTCCGTCAAAGGGAGGGGAAGAAGATAGGAAGGAGGAGACGGCGGTGGCGACGGCTGGTGTCGGAGCCCGGACACCTCACAACACTACATGCGGAACGTGGTTTCTCAAAGAAGTGTCGTCAGAGACAGACAAACATGTACCGTTTGTGCCTTTTTTTTGTCCATCATCATGATTATGTCGTGCATGTTAAGGTCATCTAAAGTCACTTAAAATTAAGTGGCCAGCACAGCTTAGCGTACGAAAATTATGCGGAGGAATGATGAGTTTGCGATTCCATGCCTAACTCAACGGAGCTCTCCACTTAAAAGAACGGTCTCAAATTGTGTGGGAGAGCATATCATTTTGCACTAATGACTATTAGGGGTGAGCATAGTTTCAGGGTCCCGATCCATACATAAGGTAGGTTTTATATTTCAAAAATTGGGAATCTGGTTCTGATGGGTAGCCTAGAACAAGCTTTTGTGATTTTCATGTTCAATGTCTTTGGGCGATCACGTGGTATTCCATGACGTCCGTTGATAAGTGTGTAATCTGAAACTATTAATCTGAGCTTCCATTTCTGGCGATATCCATAACTAAGACCTTCGTCTTGTTAATATTTCATGTTTTTTGCTTGTCTAAATGTGAGTTAATGAGTTGATTGTAGTAACAAATAGTGATCATTAGAAGTGATAATTCTCTACAATCGTTCAATTAAGAACATAGGTGGAACCTCAGTAAATCCTAGAACTTGTGATAGAGTAGGTTCTAGATTTCAGAGTATGTATGATACATTTCAGATTCTAAAAATTGAGAAATCAGTTCCGACTGGCAGGTTAAAACTTGGATTGACCCTAGAACGGCTCACCCCTAATAATCAATTTTGGAAAAGGGAAGACGAACTCCAATTTGTCTATTTGTAGCTTCTATGGAGATCTAAAGTTCGATAGTTTCATGACTCGATTTGTCGATTCATTAGAATTGGTATGCGAGATGATAGACTAGTAACAATCGTAGGTCGAATCCACGCCTTCTACAAATCAGACAACGTTTAGATCAAAAACCTTGGAACTACCTCGTTATCAACTCGCGATGGAATTCGGTGGATTGCTGACTGATGATGTCTTGATTGATTCACTGATGATTCTCGACCGAGAAGCAAACATTTGCCCTTTTTTCCCTACAGAAGTAGTACGGGCGACGTTCACCACCTTCCGGAATATTCGCATCGGGAGAAGTCAAAAGGTTAGCAGAGGTTTTTTAACGGCGATGGCTTTGTTCGGTCTGATGCCCTAGTCATTGGCTTGCAATTGGCACATCAATGTGCCTAAAGGGTCGGTCGGTCAACCCCGTTATGCCCGTTGACTTCCTTATCAGGGGAGATCGCTGCTAATGAAGTCTCGATTTTGGCACGGTCAGCGTCAGCAGGACCCGAGTTAAAAGTGCTTCGGTTCGTATGCTAACTCAAGTTCTTTACATACTTTTTCTCGAGATTTCCATATTCAAAAGTACTAGGATATAGGATCGATATACATTGTCGGTCCATTTTCTAATTAACAATCGCGAATTTCCGAAGAAAGGCAGTTAAATGTCAAAGTCCAGACAAGGTTTGAATATAGATTTTCCTTAGACTGGTTCAGCGGTGACTCGCGAATTGAGATGTTCCAGCGATCTTGTCAGCTTGCTAGAATAAAATGGAGAAAGGGTACGAAAGAAGATCCTGAAAAGCCAGATGCCTTTCTCCACTCATGGATCATAAGGTTCAAAGAACCAAATTATTATGGGCCTGGGATTAAAGCTTATGTTCAGCAGAAAACCCACACGGATTGATAATCAAGTTTCCAACAATGAATGCGGACACACCACGTGGCTTGATTCCGAAACAGCCTGTCGGGAGCTTAATTTGCAAGGCCGAGGTAAAACTCAAGATGAACAGTGATCTAACATGCCCTTTTGCATCTATTCTCCTCATCATCAAAGCCTGAAATCATCAGATATGCTTGGCAAGCATTATTGACTAATAATTAGGGTTCTTTCTTTTATATTCGTCAAGTTAATGTGCCAGGCGAGGCCACTCGAGACCTTGCTAGATATGGTAGGCCTTGGCCGACGATATTATCCAAAATTTATCGGATGAACTCAATTGACAAAACATGAAAACATTTAGGCAAATAAGAAATTTATGGACCTTGCCGTTGCTAGGCGAAGCCGGTTGAGACCTCGCTGGGTCTGGGCTGGCGAGGCTGACCTAGCTAGACATCCCTCTGGTCAATCGGCGGCACGAGGAAGAAGAGAGAAGGAAACAAATAAAAGAAATATTAAAATATTATGTTGCTGGATAGCCAACACCAACCACGAGTCCACATTAGTTTTGGCAAGCCAAATTTGGCTAGATGAACTAAATTGGCACAATTGCAAAACGTTTATAATTGAACTGGCAAAAAAATAAAAATAAAACCGAATTGGTATAATTATAATAAACTTATGATTTTTTTTTGGGTAATTTTCTCTAGCGTGCCAAGATAGGCGGAAAAGCTCAACCTTAGGCTTTTGCACGAGGCGCCCAACGGAATCAATACGATTAGTATATGAGATTGGGAAAGGGGATTTACAACGCAACGTGCCCTAGAAAACAAAAATCGGTAGGTGCGACAGTCATTTAAAGAAGAAACGAATTGACCCGAGGGTGACATCAGTCGCCATTGTAACAAGTAACAACAGCGAGCGATTTTGTACATAGGATCCTGTTTCTGATTCTCCGGACACAGGTGATCATGACGTGATGACAACTTCCGAGAGTACCGAGGCCCACGCCTATCTACGCATAACAACAAGACCATCAGGAAAAAGAGCCGGCAATCGAATATCCCAACCGGCTGCGTGCGATGCTTTGGGAGAATAAGGGAGGTGATAAAGATTTCACCCTGTTTCGCAGGACGCGCGGTTCAGTTTGACATCTTGCACGCATCGAAGCACTTGCGTACGTACTGATGGCTCCGCTCCAGTATTCATAATTCCCCCTTCGGTCGCCCAATTGATGGGCATTGCGTGTTAAATCGCACGAAACGACTGATCCACGAGAGTTGTGCGCTTTGGGAAGCGACCATGTGGAACTAGCACTAGAGAGCATGGTTCCATAATGGAACCTGAGCACAGATGGTTCCATAATGGAACCTGAAACCGGACTGGTGGGGAATCGGTCCAGTTTCAAGGTTTATAGAGTAGGTTCCGGATTTTAAAATTGAGGAACCGGTTCAAACAGGTATGTTCCAAGTTTTAGGTACGTGAAATCTGAAATTTATAACAAGTTCATGTGTTTTTCTTTGTATATGTTTCCATGCAATCCTGCAATATTCATACCATCCGATAATTAGTGTATAATCTACAATCACCAGTCTGAGTTTTCTTTTCGATGATTTTCGATTGAAACTTTTAATTTGCTGAAACTTTTATTTTTCTAATGCTCGTATTTATTTGAGTTCTAAAAATAGCAGCAAGTGGTGTTTAATAAAAATGATGATTTCTTTGTATTTTTTTCTTTTTCTTTTCTTTTTTTTTATCTTATTCGATCCTTGTTTCTTTATTGGATATTTTTTTTTTCTTATCTTTTTATACTTATTTTAATTTGTTTTGATTAATGTTTCCTTTTTTCTTTTTCTTTTTCTTTTTTCATTTTTTCCTTTCTTTTTTTTTTTTTTTTTTTATTTTTCTAGTTTTTTTTTTGTTTTTTTTTCTCGTTTTGTTTTAATTTCTTTTATTTTTTTTTTTTTTATTTTTTTTATTTTTCTTTCCTCATTTTTTTTTTTTTCTTTTTTCTTTTTTTGGTTCCGTTTTTTTTTTTCCTTACTCCATCTTTTTTTTGTTTTTATCTTTTTTTTTTTATTTTTTTTTTAGTTTTTCTTTTCTTTTCTCTTTTTTTTTTTTTCTTTTATTCGTTTTTTTTTCTTTCTTTTTTTTTTTTTTTTTATTTTTTTTATTTTCTTTCGGTTTTTTTTTTTTTTTCCCATTTCTTTTTTATTTTTTTTTTTCGGCGTTTCTCTTTTTATTTTTTACTTTCTTTTTGTTTTTTTTTTTTTTTTTTTTTTTTTTTTTTGCTTGGTTTTTATTTTATTATACTATATTTTTCTCGTGTTCTCTCGTTGTTCTTTTTTTGTTTCATTTTTCTTGATTTTTTTTCTTTCTTTTTTTCTTTCTTTTTCGTTTTGCTTTTTTTTGTTTTGTTTTCTTGTTTTTTTCATTTTTATTTTTTCGTTTTCTTTTTTTTTTTTTCTTGTGTTCGTTCCCTCCTTTTCTTCTTTTTTTTCTGGTTTATTCTCCTTCTTTTTTTTCTTTTCTTGTTTTTCCTTCTCTTTACTTTTTTCTTATTCTTATTTTTTCTTTCATTTTTCTTTTTTTTGATTTTCTTTTTTTTTTGTTTTGTTTTTTGTTATTTTCATTTTTTTTTTTCTTTACCTTATTTTTTTCTTCACTTTCTTTTTCCTTTTTTTCGCCTTTCACCCCTGTTTCGCAGTACGCGCGGTCAGTTTGACTCTTGCACGCGCGAAGCACTTGCGTACGTACTTGATGGCTCCGCTCCAGTTCATAGAAAATATCCCCCTTCGTTCGCCCAATTGAAGGGCATTGGTGTTTAATGCACGAAACGCTGATCCACGAGAGTTTGTGGCGCTTGGGAGCGACCATGGTGGAACTAGCCTAGAGAGCATGGTTCCATAATGGAACCTAGCAAGATGGTTCCATAATGGAACCCTTAAACCGGACTGGTGGGTAATCGGTCCAGTTTCAAGGTTTATAGAGTAGGTTCCGGATTTTAAAATTGAGGAACCGGTTAAAAACGGTATGTTCCAAGTTTTAGGTACGTGGAAATCTGAAATTTTAACTAAGTTCCATGTGTTTTTCGAGGGCTTTGGTCTATTTTTTCATTAATCCTGCAATATTCATACCATCCGATAATTAGTGTATACTCTACCATCACGCAGTCTGAGTTTTCATTTTCGATTGAATATTTCTGATTGAAACTTTTAATTTGCTAATATCTCGTATTTATTTGAGTGTCTAAAATTAGCAGCAAGTGGTGTTTAATAAAAATGATGAATTCACTT